>OY751564.1:1098607-1243607 GCA_963572285.1 Caenorhabditis drosophilae | reverse complement strand
TTGTGCGGCGCTTTCTTCTTGATTTCGGAGCACATCAATCTGAAATTTTTGAATGCGAAAAACCAGGGAATCGTAAGGAATTTTTTCTACTTCTGATGAACAAGTTACGATTCCTTCATTGTTTGCAGCAGTACAATTGTAGAATCCCTTGTCGTAGATTGAAACATGATGCACCTTTAAAACGATGATCCTTTAAAAAGATCAAAAAATCGATTGAAAAACCTCCAAATAGTAAAAATCGCCATCGTTATAAATCGAATATTTGTTGCCGGTTTCTAGAACAATTCCGTTTTTATTCCAATGCACTTCCGGCATCGGATTTCCGGAGATTGCCGTCTTCAATCGGAGAGATTTGTACTCTTCGAGCACTTTTTTCGGCTTCGGCTTCACAATAAATTTCGGTCGACATGGTCGTTTATTTCGAGCATTGATCGCTGCTCGAACTTCTTCGAGCCCTGAAATTTGAAAAAAAGTTGTTTTTTTTTTATTCGGCGTGGTTTAATGAGTTACCAGCGTTGGCTGAACTTTCAGGCCTTGATTCGGTCGAGTGTCGCGGTGTCTCGTCAAGAGTCAAACTCTTCGCAAGCGTTTTCGCAAGGCGTTCGGCGTCGTTTCGTGATGTTGTCGAACTACGATGAGGCCGCAGCTTTCGCCCCAGTTTTCCGGCAACAGCAGCCGACGCGCCCGCTTTCAGATCCATATCCTCCAAACCTTGCACAAACATAGGCGCAGCTCCTTTCTTTTTGTGCTCCATCCTTGCAGCTGATGGTGATTTGGTGATCTGAAAAAGAAAGTGAGTCGACTAGGATCAGAAAATTGAGGCAAACCTGTTCTGAAAATGCGACTTTTGGTTGAACAGCCAGCACAGTTTCAACCGAATGTTTGAATTGTGGTGGTTGAGTTTGTCGAACTTCCTGTCCGACGTTCAAACGTCCAGCGGTTCGCAGCAAGCCGTGGATATTTGATGCTTCAGCATAATACATTCCCAAATGTTTCAAGCAAACCGACGAAATCGTCAAAACGCTAGTTGTATCCGAAGGGAATGAGATCGCCACTCCTTTACCTTCAACCACCTTCGACTCATTGTGATACCAGACAAGATCGGGCATAGGAAAACCGGCCACCTCGACACTGAACTCGATTTTTTCATTGAGCGGCGTCCAAACGTCTTGAAGACATTTGACGAAACGCGGTGGACCAGCCGGCTCATCGGTCAGCTCACCAACCAGCAGATAGCATTGGGTGACGGCTTGTCCTTTGGTGTTTGTGGCGACGCATTGATAGGTGCCGCGTTGTTCTCGCATAACTCGTTCCGATTTTAGCTCAGCAACCTGAAAATTAATGAATTTATAGATTTTGTTCTTCGGGAAATGTCCGACCTGTCCAAATCGGCACTCAGTCCAACTTGAAGTTGATGCGGTCAGATTGGTTTTATTTCCATAATCATCAATATAAAACCATTCTAATGTTGGCTCGGGGAGCCCGGAAACATTACAACTCAATGTAGCTGGATGACCATTAACAATTCCCATATCACTTAGAGACGTGTTGAATTTTGGAGCGACATTTGAATGATCCAACGAGATCTTCTTACGGTTAACGATCACTTGAGTTTCAGCTACAACTTCTCCATGAACATTTTCAGCTTTACAACTAAATATTCCCGAAGTTTTCGAGACGACACATTCGGCGATCAGATGACTTTCGCCGTCACCGGTGACGAAATGGCGATAAATTCGGTTGGTTCGAAGAATTTCTCGACCATCTTTCAACCAAACAACGTTCGGCTTCGGTTCGCCAACCGCCTTTGCGACAAGAGTGAATTGTCCGCTCTCGTTGACTTCAATGAGCGATGGTGGAGCTCGAACGAAACGCGGTTTGGTTTGTTTATCATCGATCGCTTGAGCAATGACGAGATGCGAATCAGTTCCAGTGGTTTTTGCAATCATGATCATTGTTGATGTTGAATCAACACCAGCAATATTGGCAGCAGAGCACACATAAACTCCTGTATCATCTGATTCACATTTCATGATCGTTAATTTACAGTTTCCATTCTCATCTTGAACTTGTCGACATTTTCGTGTCGTCGTTATTCGTTGACCATCTTTGGTCCAGACAATTTCCGGTGTCGGAAAACCGGTCGCTTTACATTCAAGAATCAGATTGTGCCCAACAATGATCGTTCTCTCCTCATCAAGCGTTGTTGAAAACGACGGAGCAATGAATTTGGTGGCGTCTTCAACTGTCACATCGCATTTGCTTTCAGCAAATCCGTAATTGTTGCTCACCGCACATCGATATGTTCCCGAATCGGATTCTTGAACGGCGTGACAAATCAATTTCCGATTGCCCTTTTTATCAATACTCAACTCGTATCTTCCAGTGGATTCGATTCGTTCATCATCTTTGAACCAAGATGTTGATGATTCGGATCTTGATGCGATTCGACATGTCAAAACAATTTGTTGCCCAGCTTGTGCACTTTCATTGTTCAATGCTTTTTTAACAATCGGAACCATGTTTCGATCTAATGACTGATCCGGAGTAGTTCGAGTTGAGGATGACGATCGGTTGAATATTGTTACTTGACACGCTGCTGAAGCTTGTCCAAGTTCGTTCTCAATCTGACAAATGTAGATTCCATCTTCCTCCTGATTGCGAAGGATCAACGTTGTTGAGGTTGAACCGTCAGATTTAATTTCGAAGTTCTCACTGTTCTTCAGTTGTAAACTTCCACGATACCATTTGACAGCAGGTGTTGGTGTTCCCGAATACTCGGCTCGAATCTCGAGTTCTTCGTCTCGATTCGCAGTGATTTTCGATTCGGGAACCAGCAGGAATTGTGGCGGGCAGCCAGAACTGGCAGTTTTCACAGTCTCCTTGAGTTCGACATAGTCGCTCATGACATCTGTCTTACTTCTGCTCACAATTCTGAAGACGTATTCGGTGTTTGGTGACAATTCATTGATCTCAACACTTGTTTGATTCCCATCAACTGTGGCGCATTTCAGCCAATCTCGTTGATCTGGGCATCGTCGCTCGATTTGATAAGTGTGCACATTTTCATGCTCACCGTCTGATGGTGGAGCTGTGTCCCATGCGATTGTGACACGATCAGTTTTCACATTTACCGCTTTCACTCCACTTGGTTTTGATGGCTTCTTCATCTTCTTTTCATCCTCCTTCTTATCCACCTTTTTGCTCTCCTTTTTTTCTTCAACCTTTGAGCTTTTGATCACTTTGACCTCGGTATTTTGTCGAACTTTCCCTTTTTTATTCTCAGCAGTGATGGTGTAGGTTCCTTCGTCTTCAAGACCAACATTCTGTACGGATAATTGATAATTGACACCAACATGCTTGAATTGGATTCGATCCGATTCAATGAGTTCGCAATTATCTTTCAGCCAAACAATTTCTGGTTCGGGGGATCCGTTCAAATCAGCGCTGATCGAAAGTGTCGCTCCTTCTGGAATATTGATTTTCGGTTTTGGCTCAATTATAAAGTATGGCAATGATTCGGCAACTGGTTTCGACTCAACACCAGCAATTGAGAGTTGAGCTGAAGTGTGAGCATCGCCGAACTGATTGTTGGCCACCGCCGTGTATGTTCCACACAATTGTTCGGTGACGTTGTCGATGACAAGTGTTGCTGTGTTGTCATCGAACACTCGTGTCTTATAATTGTTCATGTCATTCAGAGCTTTTCCATTGTGAAGCCAGACGATTTGTGGCGATGGATTAGCGTGTGATTGGCATGAGAAGGTGGCGGTTTCACCAGCATTTTGGACGATCACATCTTGAAGCTTCTTCACAATCGTTGGCATTTGTGTGACATGTTCAGTGTGCTCGGCGTTTGGTTTTTCAACAATCACCGTGGCGCGAGTCTCAACATTTCCCATTTTATTGCTGATCTTACACACGTATTGACCATTGTGCTCATCGTGAGCCTCATAGATTTTCAGAAATGCGACACGTCCATCGAAATATGTTCGAAGTGTTCGACTTTCAGCCACAAGTTTCCCATCATGATACCATTCGATGATCGGCGTCGGATTGGCGTCAATCTCAACCTCGAGCAGTTCACGATTGCCTTCAACGACGGTCGCATCAGCTAGCGGACGCGTCACAACCGGCGGGCGTTGAATCTCGCCACCGAGAACCGATGGCGAACGACTACGACTGCGACTTCGACTACGACTTCTGACTGGTGTCAGACGAGTTTTTGCCAATCCCATGTCGACGACTTTCACTGAACAATGTGTGAAATCCTTGCCTAGATTATTGACAGCTTCACACGTGTATTCACCAGCATCATCAATCATGACATTCATGATATTCAATCTTGAAACTCCTTTCCTATCCGTGTATTGAAGCATACGATTCTCAATGATCAACTTCAATCCATCCTTGTACCATGTGATTGTCGGAATTGGTTTGCCATTCACGCAACATTCGAGAACAATCTCATTTCCTTCACAAGTCGAACAGTTGACTAATGGTTCAACAAACTTCGGTTTGATATGATCCTTATCAATCGCATCCTTGATCTCAACAATCGAAAATGATTGAGCAACACCATGAAGATTTTCAGCTTCGCACACATAACGTCCTTCATCATCTTTTCTTGCTCCAATTATGTGCAATGTGCAAACACCATTTTCATGTCTCACTTGTTTATTGATCATATCAACTGCTTGATCGTTTTTCAACCATCTGATGTTTGGAGCCGGTGTTCCTGATACGCTACAAACCAATGTTAAGTCACTTCCTTGTGGAACTTCACGAGGTGTTGGAAGTTGCATTCGGAATCTTGGCGCTTTGTTTTTATCGATTTTTTTGCTTCTTTTCGATAATAATTCCTCAATTCTTACACAGCTGATCGTGTGAGCTTTGCCGATTTTATTCTTTGCAACACATTTGTATTCTCCACTATCTTCGGCATAAGCATCAATGATTGTTAAGGAATAGTTACCACTTCCATCATCGAACTGAAGACGATGCCGTTGTGAGTGCTCAATTTCGATTTCATTCCGATACCAATTGATTTCTGGTGATGGATTGGCTTTGATGTTCACCTCGAGCTTCAGAATATCCGATTCGGTGCATTTGACGTCGGATAGTTCTCGGCCAAAACTTGGCGCGAATTGTCCATCAGGTATGATGATTTTCAAATTTCCTTCGCTTTCGCACTCACCAAACGCATTTTTTCCGACCGCTTTCCATTTTCCTTCATCAGAAGCATCGGCGCTTAAAATATGAAGCTCATATCTTCCCTTATCATGTCGTCTCAAGTAGTTATTGTCATGCTCATTGATTCGAACATCATTGTGGAACCATTCAACAGTTGGCTCGGGAAGTGTCGTGTTGGTGACGACCAGAATTTTCGGCTCGCCAATTTTCGCTTCATCATCATTGAGCAATTGATGATGGAAGTTTGGTGGCATATCAAGCATCTTCTCATCGTCGGCCACCAATTTTCTTGTCGTCGTCTTCTTCGTTTTCTTCTCTAATGCTGCCGGTGATGTGTCAGACTTTTGCTTCTTCTTCGTTGATCCTTCAACTGACAGTTTAGCGTGCGTCATGATGCTACCAAGATCATTGGTGGCTCGACAACTATATTTTCCAGCGTCTGTGTCAACAATATTTTTGACAGTTAACTCGGCGAGTCCCTCATTATAAAACGAGTCGAATTTGATCGAAGGAACCTGAATCTCTTTGTCATCTTTGAGCCACACAATTTTCGGGCTCGGATTTCCATCCAGTGCACACGAAAGTGTCGCAATCAAGTCGCCAACGTTCGCAACAATATCTTCTAATTGTTTCTTCACACTCGGCGCTGTTTCCGTATCGAATTCTATGTTTCGTTCAAAGACACCATCCATTGTGAGCCTGCGGAAGATTGCTCCACGTTTTGCGAGTCGTCCAATCGGTAGAAGATCGTCTGACCATCTCTTCAATGCAAGGAAATTGCGCTTTTGACGTGCTGGCAGATCAGATTTGCTGGTTTTTGGTTGCATTTTCTGAAACGTTTTTTTTTTTCGATTTTAAAAATGAGAAAAATTCGATGGAAAACCTTCACATATTCGGACAAATCATTAAACGCAGACAATAACGGACCCTTAACAGTTACATTTAACACATAACAACAAATACAAATAGAAAAAGAAGGAAGAAAATAAACAAACCGTAATCCATGGATGTTTCAACGCATCCTGAACACTCATCCTCTTTCTTTTATCCTTGATCATCAATCGACAAATGAAATCCTTTGCCAAATCACTAACATCATCCCAACTCGGATCATCGAAATCCCAATCGGCTGCTGAAACATTGGCAAGCGTATCCTCATCACAATCGCCAAGGAATGGCGACAATCCAGATAGAAGAACATATGAGATGACACCGATTGTCCACATGTCAGTTGACAATCCGACCGGTTGATAATTCACAACTTCTGGAGCGCAAAATTCGGGTGTGCCGAACAATAGTTTGACGGATTTTTTCGGATCCAATTTGCGTGCCAGACCGAAATCAATAATTTTGAGATCTGTCGAATTCTTCGATTTTAATAGAATATTTTCGGGCTGAAATTGATTTCGTTTTTCTCGATTAAATTAAAAATGTCTGATTTTAAAATACTTTAAGATCGAGATGAACAATCTGATTCTTATGCATGTGTTGAACTCCCAGCAGGATCTGATGCATGTAATCACGAACTTCTTCTTCACTCATCAACGAATCATCCTCGAGGATCTTCTCAAACAATTCTCCACCGGAAACACTGAAACAAAAAAAAGAAATCAAAACATTTCTGAATTGAAAACTGACAATTCTTCAATGAGCACCATTTCATTGCCCATGTCAAAAGCTTCATGAAGATTGAGCAGCTTATCATGATGCAGCTGATTCATCATTGAAATTTCATGGATCACGTTCTCCTTCTTCACACCTGGACGAACTTGCACCATTTTCGCTGCCCACGTTTTGCCGGTCGCCTTTTCAGTGGCTCGATAAACTGTGCCGTAGGCTCCTTTGCCGAGCTCTTCGTGAATGATATATTTTGCTTGAAGATCGTTGGGCAAACGATGAATATCGATTGTCTTGTATTCGCTCGGCGTCGCTTCTTTCACCACTTTTTCGTAATCAACATTGACGTCGACGTCTCGATTCTTCTGCTCCACTTTCTTCGGCTCCTCGACGTTTCGTGACACATCTTTGACAACCACAACGTCCGACTCGTCAGATGGATCCGATTGTCCAAACGTGTTATCAGCTCGAACGCGGAACTTGTATTTTTCATCGGATTGAAGATTGAACAACGTGATAAATGCTTGTTTTGTCACCTCAGCTTTTGTCCAAGTTTCTGAGCTTTCCTTCAAAAAAAAAAAACCCAAAAATATATATTTTTCTTTCTTTTCTCTCTCTCTCTCTCTCTCTCTCTCTCTTTTTTTCTAGACTTTTTTTTTTTTGATATGGCTGAGCTCAAGTTTTCTTCAAAAAAAGGAGAAAAAAACACTTTTCTCTTCTCCCTTTCTTTCCCCCCTAAAGTTTCTCCACTTTTTATTCGTCGTTCTCCCAATTAAGCTTCTCCTTCCTTCTTTTTTGTTATTTGCTTCCTCATTTCAATTTTTTTTCGTTTAATCCAAAGTTTTTTTTCTTTTTTGAAATTTAAAAAAAAAAGAGGGAAAAGTTGAAGCAAAAAATCACCATCTTCATTTCGACCGTGTAATTTCTGACGGCCGATCCACCATCGTTCGTCGGCGCCGCCCATCTTAATCGAACCGAATCGACGTTTTGATCTTCGATGGCTGGTTTTCCTGGTGGAGCTGGTCGATCAGTAACCTTTAATTTGATTTTCATTATTATTTTTTTTGTTTCTGCTTCTTCTGCTTCATTTTTTCTTCTTTTTCTTCTTCTTCTTTGTTTGCCCTTTCACACATCGGCCAGAATTTTTTTTTTCATCCGAACATCAAACAATTTCTCTCTCTCTCTCTCTCTCTCTCTCTCTCTCCCTCGTTTTCTAAATTCTCTTTAATTTTTTTAGAGAAAAAAATAGATCGAGGTCTGCATGTTTTTCTATTTTATTTTCTTTTTGTTTGGTGACTTCAGCTTCATCGTCGAAGAAGAGGGGAGGGGAGAAAAATGAAAAAAGTCGCAAAAAAAAAAAAAGCAGCGGAGAGAAGGATGGAATCCAATTGGTAGAATATGATGCGAAAATGAAGTTTGGATCATTTTCCATCCGTTTTCCTACCCTCCTCCTCGTCCTCCTCCTTCTAGGAATTTCTTATCCCTTCCTCATCATCGCCGCCCCATTCATAATTTTTTGTGTGTGTGTGTGTTGAATATTTTTTTTCTTGGGTCGACTTCAAATTTGTTCATCACCCGTTTTTTTTTCTTTGGCTGCTGCTTTCCACACTTGAAATTGTTCGCTTTTTTTTTCTTTCTTGATTTTATATCTTCACTTTTCCAGATTTTCCCCCGAAAGAAAAAAGAAAGGGAAAGAAGCTGTTAAATCTGAAGGAAAAAGTGTTGTGCTGCTGCTAAAAGCCTTAAAATGGTTATCCCAACGGTGAGTGGAGAACAATTTTGTTTTTAAATTCTGTTTTTTTTTTTTCCTTCTTCTAGGGCAATAATTCAATGGTCAGCGGGCAAGGGTAAGTAAAATACATCTTGTTCAGGGGAAGGGAAGGGAAAGGGGCGAGGGCACATAATTTCAGCTAGATCGAGAATAGAGAGAAAAAAAGGAAGGTCGTCGCTTATATAAAATATGTGTATAATTTGAAAATGGAATAATTAACAATTGAGCTTGTGTGTGTGTCTCGTTAACTCCTCCCCACCGCACCCCACCACACCGCAGTGCCTTTTTTTTTCTCTCTTGTTTCGTCTATGGTTGTCAGTGTCGTCTTCTGTGCTGCTCGAGCTCGAATTTCGAAATTCGAAATTGCATATTTTTTTGTCTCCTAAACAATTGGCTGCTCTCCCATTCCATCCCCATCTCAACGATTCCTCATTTTTTTTTTGGTTATGCGGCCAAGATAAAAAAAGAAGCATAAAAATAGAAAATTGACTAACTTGAATACCGATCGGGTAACGATCTTCACCGCAACGATTCTTGATCTTCAATATAAACTCTCCTTGATCTGTTGAATCAACGTTATTGATTGTGAGCACTGTGCTCAACGCTGTCTTCTCGATCTGTAATTCGTTTTGTCTCTTAATTGTTTGTTTTTCACTAAATTTTTTTTGGTTTCCGGCTTTTTCCTCAATATTTTTTCATTGAAAATCATCAAAATTCAAATATGTGTGTTTGCTTCTTGTTTGTGGGCGGGAACACGGCGAGAGTTACAGAGAAGCAGAGAAAAGGAAAGAGAAACATAGGAGAAGTGAGAGAGAGAGAAAGAGAGGGAAATATAATAAATTTGGTACCACGCGAAATTTTTTTCCTATTTTTTTCTCTTTAAATTGGAGCCGCAGGCAGAGAAGAGGTCGAAGAAGCGAACAAAAAAATTAGAATAGAGCAAGTTCTTCGCTTGTTTTTTTTCCTCGGGCAGTGAAGGAGGAGGAGGACAAAAAAATTAGGACCCAGGGAAAGGAAAACTCTGAAATTTTGTAAATGTATTGTAGCTTAATTGAATTTCAGCTCTATGCATTTCATCAAACACTTAAAAGGCGACGAAGAAAATAAATAGAAATTGTCTTCTTCTTTTTTTCTTTTTTTTGATGACGATGACGTTGATGATGATGATGAAGCTGGTTCATCAACATCATGAACACCACACATCTACATACAATTTATCGATTTTCTATTTCTTCCTGGTGGTCCTAGTGTGATGGGGGAGGAGAAAGGGGTGACATTATTATATGTATATTTATGTGGATTTTTTTCCTGTCTAAAATAGTCGTTTTGAGCAGTGAAGGCTTTTTGTTCTACGACTAGACATCATCATTTTTAGGAGGAAATGTTATTGGTTGTTGAGGTGGTTGAGAAGGGGAGGGACATATCGAGGAGTTGTTAAATGCCCCCCATAAAAATGTATAAAAAAATGAAAGGCGAGGTTGTGCTTAAAAGTGAAACACTTTTGCTGAATTTTGGTTTTGCTCGAAAAAACCATGAGCTCTCATTTTTTTTTCTCCAAAATTTTCATAAAAAACTTTCTCTCTCTCTCTCTCTCTCTCTCTCTCTCTCTCTCTCTCTCTCTCTCTCCTCTCTCTGCCTTCTCATTTTTGAATTGACGAGAGAGACAAGTTGATGAGAAATTGCATAGAGAATTTTTTTTCCTTCGCTTTGCTTCTCTGTCCTCCGCCGCCGTTTTTTATTTTAATTTTTGGAAAGAAATGAGAATCCTTCGACCGCCGCCACATTTTGTCTACCACACCTTCATCTTTCTCGATTCTTCGATCAATTTTCCCGTGTTGTCGATCCATTGAACTTCGGGTGTTGGACGACCTGCAAAAAAAAAAAATGAAGAATAAAAAACCAAAAATTTGTTTTTCGTTTTGTTTTTCGTTTTTTATTTGTTCTTTGCCTTTTTTTCTTCTTCATCAAATCCATTTAATAATGGATCAAGCGACTCAAATTTTATTTTTTGTTGGTTTCTTCCTCGATTTTCTAGGGCAAAAAACGGGGATAGGAGCATAAGGGGGGAAAGGGGAAACAAATTCAAATGTTGTAGTACAAAGAAAAAAATCGAGGCATCGTTACCCCTTTTTTCAAATAATGGGCGGCGGGACGGGGGGGGGGGGGGGGGGGGACGCATTGTGTAGAGGAAAAAGAAGAAGAAGACCCGAATTTTAATGGACATCATTTATTTCTTCTTCTCTCATTCAATTTGCTGTATTTTTCCATTTTTTTTCCATTTATATATTCTTCAACGTTTTTTTTTTTCCCTCTTCTTCTTATTTTCAGACAATTTTCAGCTGCCTCTTTGTCTCTCTCCGTCTCTTTCTCTCACTCACTATTTTATTGGATATGCATTCATCAAGGTTTGTGCTGAATTGAAAATTGCAAACACAAAAAAAATGGGAATCAGGTGGAAATTGTTGTCCTTATGATGACAGAGAGAGAGAGAGAGAGAGAGAGAGAGAGAGAGAGAGAGAGAGAGAGAGAAAGAGAAAGAGAAAAGTGAACAACAAACATTTTGGAGGATCCGCCCATCTCTCTCTTTCTCTCTCTCTCTCTCTCTCTCTCTCTCTTTCAAAAATTTTGATGAAAGGAAAGAAAGAGGTGGAGCAAGAAGTCTCCCTCCTTCCATCAAAGAGTTGTTCGTTAGTGAGAAGGGTGAGAGAGAGAAAAACGAGTGACGAAAAAAAAGCGGGCGCGAGATTTTTGTCGGGTTTTTTTTTGCGACTCCTCTTTTTTCATCGTCGCCCTCGACGAATCGTAGAAAGAAGAAGAAGAAGAAAAATAACATCAAAAATCTTCTCCCTGCTCCTCGTCTCTTTGGCGTGACGTTGGAAAGGAGAAGAAGAAGAAGAAGAAGGAGAAGAAGAAGAAGGAGAAGAAGGAGAAGGAGAAGAAGAAGGCAGGAGGAAGAAAAAAAAGAAGAAAAAGGAGGAGGAGAAAAAAAAAGGCGACGATATTTAGTTATTCAACTATCTTCTCTCCTCCAAAACCCCACCAACATTTTCTTCCAATCTCCTCCTCCTCCTCCTCCTCCTCCCCCACTACCCGCCCCATTGTCGAGCTCCTACACTGAATTTGTTTGATGATGATCCATAATGGGTTGGATCAATATTGATTGAACTGATTGCGACTTTATTTCTATTATTCTTAAGGGTTTCAAAAAAAAAGAAAAGGAAAACAATTTTTTGTTTATTTGAAAGAGTGCCAAAATGCCGACGATGTGAGTTTTTGTTGTTTTTTGTTTCGACATCAAAAAAAAAAAAAAAATCTTGTAACTCTGCTTCTCTACGCTTCTCTCATAATCAATTAGTTCTCGTTTGTTCCCTCTTCATATTCTCATTATACCAAAATTTGCTTTCAAAAAAATTTTAAGCTTCTTTTTTTTTCTTCATTATCGATGGGAAAATTTATTTCTTCTTTTATTTATGTTGTTAGCCTCGCAAATTTAATAATCATAATAATAATAATAATTGTATACTCGTTTCCTCATCTGCTCCACACTCAGAATGGAGGAAAGAAAAAAAGGCGAATAATTCTATGGGAAAGATGCTTCGGGGCACTTTATTCATCAGAAGGCGTCGTAATGATAATGGAAGTGAGAAGAAGAAGAAGAAGAAGAAGCAGGAAAAAGAAAAACGGGGGCAGGAGGGAGAACAAGGAGGAGGAAGAAGGAAGCTGAAAAAAGTAAAAAAGAAGCGGGGGGGGGGAGGATGTGTCAAAATAAATTTTGTGTCCAACTTTTCTCGAAAATATTATGTAAATTGGTAGAATCCCTCCTCACCCCCCATCCCCTCCCCCCGTCCTCTACCTCGTTTTGCCCCTCGTCGCCCTCTCCTTCTTTTTTCATTCATTTTTTTCCGTCGGCGGTTGTTGCCAAATCAAAAAACAGAAAATTCAAATTTTCTTCGTCCCCCCCCCCCCCCCCCCCCCCCGGCTCCCCTTCTCCTCCAATAAACTTCTTTAATTTTATTTCTCGTCACATCTGAATTCGTCTTTTTTTTTTAAATAGCATTTGTATACAAAATTTATTTTCAGACAAATCGTGGAACGCGGAGGGGGAAGCCGAGGAGAAGCTTCGGCTTCTTCCCCACAATCTAGATTTGTGTGTTGCCTTATTTATTTTTGCTCGAAATTCGATTCAGAATTGTGGAAAAAAACCAACAGAGAGAGAGAGAGAGAGAGAGAGAGAGAGAGAAAGAGAGAGAGAGAGAGAGAGAGAGAAAGAGAGAGAGAGAGAGAGAGAATATATCTGCCCAGCGTGTGTTTATTCCACCTTTTTGGCACATAAAAAATTTAGATTTTTCGACACGACATTCGTTTTTTTTTCCAAAATTTTCAAGAAAAAAATAAGGGGAAACAAGACGGAGTGAGGGAGGAAGGCGGAGTTTCCCTCTTTGAATCTGCAAAAAAAAATAAAGAGGAGGAGGAGGAGGAGGAGGAGGAGGAACATATTTTCCTTCAGAGTTTTTTTTTTTTGGATGGTGTGCGCACACATACACGAACATTATACTTCGAAACGTTTTTTTTTTCTCTTCCAACACCCCCACCACCCACCCCCCTGCCAATTGGCCTGTGTCTCCCCGCCCTCCTCTTCGCCTGTTTTTTGAATGTATATTTATGAATGTGAAATACCAGATCGTGTTGCGGTTATTCACATGTACATTTACTTTTCCTCGTTTATCGCTTTTTCGTTTCACTTTACGTCGTTCGACGACGACACACCGCCAAAAAAATGTTTCAAACCACTATAGGGATAGTGTCGCCGCCGCCGCCGCCGCCTGCGAAAACGTTTGTGAGCTGATGATTCGAGCGTCGCGATCCACTCGTTACCACAACACCATCAATCCTCATCAACACCATCACAATTTATCATCGTTCGGTTTTCAACAATCAGTGGTGTTAAATTTTGATGATGACGAGTGAGTTTTGTGTGTCAACTTTTCTCCCTCTCTCCCTCCTCCTATGATCCCTTATTTTTCATCTCCTACTGCTTCTTTCTCGATTTCAAAAAATAAAAAAAAGAAAGAAAAAAAAATGTCTTTTCTCCAATTTTCGTTGCTTCTAGCTGAATAGATCAACTTCCGTTCTTTTTTTCAGTGAGGGGAAGAAGAAGAAGAAGCAGAAAAAATAGATGTTCTTAACTAACCTAAACATAAATCTGTGTGTTGTTATTTGTGTGTGTGTGTGTTCCTTCTTTCTTCCTTTTGCTTCTTATCGTCAAGGAAGAAAGCAAAAAATAAGAACGAATTGGATGGGATGGGATTGGATGGGATGGGATAAGGGGGGTGGAGAGAAGCCGTCAAAACAAAAACCAGTGACAATAAAAAAACGCGAAAAAAATTCTGATTCCAACTCTGATTCTGATGAATCCCATTGGGATTTTATGATGATGATGCTTGAAAAGATGAAAGAGGTGGAGAGGGGACGTCATCACAAACGTCGGTGTGGACGTTGATGACAACTCACAGAATAAATGTCGTATTCAAGCGCCGTTCTGTTTCTGTCCGTCAGTCATAACAACGTTTCTTTTTTCTTTTCTTTTCGTTTCTTCCTTCATTTTGTTTTTCCTGGTATTTAAAATCTTCTTCGTGTGTCTTATCAGTTCCGAGGTTGTTGCAAAAAGAAAAAGAAAAGAAAAAAAGGGGAGCAAATGAAAAATAAGTAAATGATGTCCGAAGAGGAGTTTGAGAGGAGACGCGCCTTAACCACACAGAATCAAATCAACACAACAGCATTGGCAAATAAATTTTTTGACAAAACCTCTTAGGAGGAAGGATCAGATCGTAGTAGTACAGTTCTTCAGAGATAGAAGAGGAGGGGGGGGGGGGGGGAGGAGAAGCTCGAAACATCTAGTAAGACATTGAGACATTAGACAATCAAAAAAGTTGGGGGAGAGAAGAGGGGGGGGGGGGTTTGGGAGGGGAAGAAAAGAGCTTCTTGTCTCCTCATTTTCATTTTTCGTTATCACCTTTTTCTTTCTCCAATTTTCTCAATATCTTTTATTTATCGCTATGATCTTTAAAAAAACGCGCTTATTATTCGAATTATGATTGATCATCGATTGATTGATCTCAATTTCGAACAGTTGTTTCTCAGCAGAAAAAAAAAACGAATCTTCATTTCTCTTTTCTTTTTGTTCCCCTTTGTTAGTTTAGTTCAAATTTTTTTCGGGTGTGGTGTGAGAATAAAGGGATAGAGAGAGAGAGAGAGAGAGAGAGAGAGAGAGAGAGAGGGAACATTGGATTAATGCCAAAAAAAAAAAACAAGGAACAAATTTTCTAATTTTTATTTCGATTCGTTAACGGAGCTGATCGTGCATAAGCAGCCACCACCACCAAAATAAAACAAAACATCGGGAAAATAAAAAATGTTAGGAAAATGTTAGGACAAAAAATTATTATTATTATTATTGTTTGAAAATTGGTTTGTAGTTTAAGCCAAGCATCATTGAAAGATAGAAAGAAGAAGAAGAAGATGGGGGGAAGGGAGTGGAGGGTTAATCTGAAACATTCAAAACTTCATTAAAGAAATTGATAAAAAAGCGTTAGAAAATAAGGCACAGGAAGGAGAAGCTTCCGGGGTTTTTTATTATCATCAGAAGACCCTTTTTTCTTCTTCTTTTTTTTTCGATTCTTCTTCCTCTTTCTGGCAATAAATATTTAAAACAATGCATCACAAAAAGCGGGTGTTGTTGGAAAAGGCGAAGGGAATAAGTGCGCGCTCACCCATAAAGAAACAACTTATAATCTATGACAAAAAAACATTTTTTTTCTTTCTTTTTTTGGTTGGAATCCTTGGTTCTCTCTGTCTCTCTCTCTCTCTCTCTCTCTCTGTGTCTTCTTTCCTAATTGTTCCCCTCCTCTCATATTTTGTCGTCGATTTGAAATTTGTGTAAGTTGGAATGTAGTTTTATTAACCCCGCCGCGACCCAACCCAACCCAACAAAAAAAGAAGAAGAAGAAGAGGGAAAAATTGAAATGCAAAAATGATCTGGTGCAACCAACCAACATCAGACAGTTGGAAAGCCAAAGTCTCTCCCATCGCATCCCATCCCATCCCAATTTTCCATTAATTTCAACTGTGTTGTATCAAGTTTGCACATCGACTTACTCGTTTCGTCTCTTTGATTTTGTGCGTTTTTAATCCGAACCAAAATCATTTCATTCAAAAAAAAAATGAAACGAAATGTTCTGTGGATTCTTCACCACTAGAAACGATTCCGTTTCAATGTTGTCTGGGTCAATTTTTTTTTGTTTTTTTTTTTTTGGAGATTCCAATCATTCATCGTGTTGTCAAGTGCCACCTACTTGAGCTTAACGATCGATCTCTTCGAGCATTCATTTCTTCCCTTTCCACCCCCATCCATTTTCTACTTTTTTTTTTTTAGAATAATTCGGTCTTCTTTCAATTTTTTCCTTCTTTTCTTCTTCAAATCATCATTGGATTCATAATTCTTGTTCCGGTTTGACGAAAAACAACCATGAAAAAAAAAGAAGAAAGCGGGGCGAAAATCTTCTTTTTTTTTTTTTTTTTTTTGCCGTGTGCATATTGTTTTGCTGGTAGGCGATTCGTTCTAGTGGAAACCAATTTATAATCGACAAAACTTCATCTCCTCGACAGCTGCATCTGCTTCTAAACAGATCCATGTGAAGGAATGAAAGACGAGGAGCAATTTCGTTTCTCTTTTCATTTCTTCGTTTCCTTCCCTCCCTCCCCCACCTTCACTTTTCCTATTCGTCGACGAGTTTTGTGTCATCAGAAGTGTCGACCGCTTCACCCTCATTTGGCTTATCAGTTGTTTTTCTTTGTGACGATGACACAAGTCAGGTAAACGTTGAGCGTGAGAAAAAGCAACGATTCGGATTAGCAAATATTGAAGAAACGTTTTTCATCAGTTTTTATTTTGGAGGAAGCGAAATTTAAAAAAAATAGTTTGGAAGGATCCAGTCATGTTTACCTTCTCCCTTTCCCTTCCTCCTCCCTCACATATGTTTTCATTTATTGGAAACATTTGCTCGATTTTTTTTCAACAAAGAATCCGAAAAAAAATTCACAAAAAGCACATTTTTTTCCATTTTATTTTTGGTTTGGTCCCTCCCCAACTCCAATTAGTCAATGAAATGACACGCGATTTCCTTTTTTCACGAGAGGGGGGGGGGGGAGAGAAAATAAAAACTCGATCGCCTAATTCAGTCATCCATGAGCTGCTCTCTCAGTTGTGCTCCAAATCTCCCCCTCCCCCCTCCTTCCATTTCTCTTCCACTACTTTTATTTTTCTCTCTCTCTCTCTCTCTAAATATTCATAAATAGCGTATTGAAAAAAAAAAAGACTCGGAGCCGTATTATGATTATGATGGAATAAGATTTGTGGCTAACCGTGTTGATGTTTTGAATAAAGAGGAAGAGAGAAAGAGACAAAGAGAAAAAGAAGAGAACGTATGAAAGTTGAAGTGATACCAGAGAAAGAGAGAGAGAGAGAGAGAGAGAGAGAGAGAGAGGCACATAAATATATATTTTTTTGTGCTCTTTCTACCTCTCAATTTTTCACAACACACTTATAATAATAATATTCATAATATTATACATATATTTTTCTTCTTCCTTCTACTTCTTATTTCCCTCTCTCTCTCTCTCTCCCTCTCTCTCTCTCTGTGCACCACTGTGAGAAAGGTGGCAGTAGAGTTGCGACGCGGTTTCCCACGCGACGACGACGAGCACAAAATCTCAATAAAGCGAATCACAAAAAAAAAAAAACTTCGCCACCTTTGCTGCTCGACGATTCGATTGATTTTGATCAATCTGTGATATTCTCGATAGAGAGAAAAAGAGAGAGAGAGAGAGAGAAAAAGAGAAGGAAAGAAGGAAGAAAAAGAAGTTGGGCGCCCGGAAATGGCGTGTGCCAGTATTTCATATTCAGCTTTGGCTTATAATGGACAGTAAGTGAATTCTTGTTTTTTTTTGTTGTTGTGTGTCTCCTTCTTCGTCTTCGGCTTCTTCTTCTTCTTCTCACTTCTAGCTTTTCGCCGAGTTGTTGCAAAAAAAAAAGAAAAAGAAAGAGAAAAAACTCATTGAGGAGAAAAAGAAAAAAACTTGTCAGACTCGAAATGCAATCACTTTTGACTTGTGACACCTTTTCGTCTTCTCATCTTTCCGAAACTTGTATCTTTACAATTTCACTTCTGCTCCCTTTCTCTGAGCTTCTTCTTCTACACCATCAATTTCGGGTCCACAATTATTATTTGATCAACTAAATTATTCTCTCTGTCTGTCTTGATCTTCACCATATTCCACAAAGAACACAAAAAAAGAAAAAGAAGAAGCGGAAAAAAAACCGGGGAAAAAATGGCGATCGCAATATCGCAGGCGGTTTTAGCTCATCGAAACTCGGCGAGCACATTTGTGGTGCCGAATTTCAACGATTCGATCACCGGTTGTGGGGTTTCACTTAAATTCCATAATTACAGGGTAACCGGAAATATGATCAGCGGGTAAGTGATTCGTGTGATTTTTGCATGTCTCACATCCTTCTGTTCTGTTCTGACGCTTCTTTTAGTTTTTGTGATGTGAAAAAATGCATGTTTTCACCCGAACCCTCTTCCTTCAAAGTTCTCTCATCGAGACGTTTTCTAAGTTTTCTGGTATTCATCTAACATCAGAATGGCACCTGAGTTCTGAATTTTTTCACTTCTCCAACACACCGTTTTTTTCGGTTTTTAGGGCCGCACAGCAGCACAAGAAGCGGCTGATCCCGCTGCGTCGAACCGAGGCGATGACGCACGCCGAACGACGCAACTATCAGATACTTGAGGATATTTATCGTGGCGGTGGTGCCGACAGTTTTCAGCAGATCACCGCCGGTGGTGTCGATGAGAATGGCGATCCGCAATTTTTGCGTCTGAATATTGGCGGCACAAATTTTATGATATTGATTGATGCGCTTCTTCGCGCCGAGACCACCACTTTTTTGTCAAGGTTTGTGCAATTATCACATGCGTCACGTTTGAAAGTTGCTGATGCTTACATCGCATCCGACGATTCGTACTATTTTCAACGATCGCCAACGTCGTTTGAAGCCGTTTTTCAGTACTACGCAACCGGTGTAGTTCATCGACCATCCGAAGTAAAAGAAATCATGATCGACGTTGAATCAATTTCTCTAAACTCTTTCCAGGTCTGCCCCGCCTCATTTCTGAATGAGCTTGACTTTTGGCGAATATCTCATCATTATGTCGGCTCGTGTTGCGCTGACATCATTCCTCAGAAGAGAGAAGAAGAAAAAGAAGAGGAGAAGGTATTAATTGAGAGAGAGAGAAAGAGAGAGAGAGAGAAATCCAATTATTCCGACATTTCTAGGTTGACGTTACGACGTTTGATAAGTTGATGTGTGGAAAACTTCGTCGTCGAATGTGGACATTTCTCGAACGTCCTGGTTCATCGATGCAGGCGAAAGCGTTCGAATTGTCGTCGACGTTGTTTGTCGCAATTTCAGTGATGGGTTTGAGTTTTGGCACAATTCCAGAATTTCAGGTTTTCCAGCTTGTTTTTTCTCTGCTCCTCTTTATTGATTTTTTTTAATTTGAAGGTCGTTCAATTCATGCCACCTCGTAATGAAACCATTGTGATGCCGAACGGCACAGTGACAATTGTTGAGAAGGTTGAAGAGACAAAAGTTGAGCATCCAGCGTTTGTTTTCACCGAACGGATATGCATCGCATTCTTCACTGTCGAATATTGCCTTCGTTTATTTGCCGCACCGAGAAAATTGCGTTTTGCGTTGAAGCCATTGAATCTTGTTGATCTGCTGGCCATCGTCCCATTCTATTTGGAGCTTCTACTCACTTTGTGCGGTGTTGATGATAAGAAATTGCGCGATCTTCGATGGGCGTTCCTTGTTGTTCGGATTCTTCGAGTGCTTCGTGTTATTCGAATCATTAAACTTGGCAGATTCTCATCGGGCCTTCAAACGTTCGGAATGACTCTTCAACGATCTCAAAAGCAGCTTCAAATGATGACGATCGTTCTGTTAACCGGCGTCGTCTTCTTCTCAACAATGATCTATTTTCTTGAAAAAGATGAAGCTGGAACGCCCTTCACTAGTATTCCAGCCGCGTATTGGTGGTGTATCGTAACAATGACAACAGTCGGCTATGGTGACGCAGTTCCAGCAACGACAAGTAAGAAAAATGGGGGCGGGAAAGAGAAAAAAAAAACACGAAGGAAACGCTATTTCTAGTGGGCAAAATAATCGCATCAGCGGCAATCATGTGCGGCGTACTGGTTCTTGCTCTTCCGATCACTATCATCGTTGACAACTTCATCAAAGTCGCACAAGATGAGCAACAAGCCGAGCAGCAGAAACTCGATCAAACTTCCGAGCAACTTGCATTAGAGGCGATGCTTCATCATGATGATTAAAACTTTCTCTTCATCATCTTCTTCTTTTTTTTTTTTGTTGAATTTTCTTCATTTTCTCTCTGTCTCTCTGTCTCTTTTTCTCTGTCTCTCTGTCTCCTCTCATACTATATTTTACGAGTAAAATGATTTTATTAAAAATTCAATTTTTCCCCCTTCCAAAACACGTTGAAAAATAATCAAAACATCCAACCAATTTTTGTTCTTCTTCGTTTTTTTTTTTTTTTTGTCAACTCGGGATATTTTTTTATCACCTAAAGTGCGCTTTCCTAATTGTGTTATCCACCCACCTCTCTTTGTCCCGCCCTTTTCTCTCTCTCTCTCTCTCTCTCTCTCTCTCTCTGTTTTCTCTCTGCCTACTGTTGGTTTCTGTTATTTTCTTGTTCTCAACAATTCGGAGAATTTGATACGTATATTTTAAGAAAAAAAACATCTCCCATATTTAATTTTGTATCACTTAATCTTATCATTTTCGGCAACAAAAAAGGTGATGAATTTCAGATTTTTTCAGCTTTACTTGCTCTCGAGAGTTTTGATAAAGAAAACAAATTTTATCGCTAGTTTCTCTCCTCTCTCTCTCTCTCTCTCTCTCTCTCTCTCTCTCTCTCTCTCTCTTCTTTCTCTTTTTCTCTCTTCCTCTCTAACTTCCATACTATGAGTCTACATAGAATGAATGACATATCAATTATTGATATTTCCCCTCCTTCTTTTCACCACCCTCTTCCAGTCCGCCCCCTCCCCACCCTCACACCAATTTATTTTTCAGTTTTTTTTTTTTGGATTTTAAAATGTTTGTTTTCATGGATTTTGATAATGATTTTTAAAATAAAAGAATTCAATAAATCTGACGTACCAGTAAATGAGAGACGAAGCTTCACCGTCTCTCCTTTATCGAGCATCAATGTTGACGCGTATCGTTCGACCCGATTGATTTCAGGCAGTTGATCCATTGTCAGCTTACACGTGTGTTCGGCACTTCCCGCCGAATTTTTCAGCGTCACTTTGTAGTCACCTGATGATTGGGGAAAACATGAAGCAAGATTTTTTGAGAAACTGAAACCAACCTTCGTCATCTTCACGAACTTCACCGATTGTCATCGATGTTGATGTTGATGTCGACTCGATCCATTGACGTTTTCCCGAAAAAATTTCCTTCTTGTTCTTGAACCAATGAATTTCTGCTGGCGGATGGGCGGTGAACTCAACGCTCATCTTGCATTTGTTGCCTTTGATGGCTGTCTGATCTTGTGACGCACTTGTGATGTTTGGTTTTGATGATTCTTGCCGATCGACTGCTTCGATTGCTTCACTCTGCTCTGATGTTTCAGTTTTGCCGCTCGTTTTATTTCGAGCAACCACTCGGAAAATGTACGAAACCCCAGATTTGAGCTGTGAGATTGTTGTTGAACACTCATTGATGTCTTTGATGACTTGACTCCATGGACGTTTTGAATCAGCTTCTTTCATTTGAACGGTGTACGTCACATCGTCGCCGTTATTATTCGAGTCCCATTTTAGTTCGATCGATGTTGAAGTTGTTGACGATGATGTTGGTTTACCAGGAACCTTCACTTCGGATTTTTCGTCACCATCAGCTTCATCTTCATTTTTCGATGACGCCATCTTCTTTTTCTTCGAATCTTTCTTTTCTACCGCTTCATCGGTCTTGGTTACAATCATTCCTTCTAATGGTGCACCAGTGCCCATTGTATTCACAGCTGAAATTCGGACGTCGTACGATGTTGCCGCTTCAAGATCATCAATTTTGAATTGAAGCTCATTGGTTTTTCCGCACTGTTTCCATCCTTTGTTCTTCGATTCTTTTCGCTCAACATTGTATCCGGTGATTTTACATCCACCGTCATTTTCAGGCGCGTTCCATGAGAATTCAGCCGTTTTGTTGGTGACGTCACCAAAGATGATGGGTCCTGTCGGACAAGCTGGAGCCCCTTTCGTTGCTCCCTTAATGCGAAGTGCAATCTCGACCTTGTTTTGACCGGCATCGTTGGCAACGTTGAGCTTATAAATTCCGGCGTGGCCTGAATCAGTTTTTGAAATTGTGAGCTGTGCAACACCGTTGGCGACGGTGCTCGAAACGTTTTTGTCATTCTGAAACATGAAAATTGAAAAGAAGAAGTCCGCTGGTTCCTTCTTACCTTGACTGGTTTATCATCCTTCATCCATTCAGCTGAACTCGCTTCAGCTCCAGAAATTTTCGCTGATAATTTCGCAGTCTCTCCAGCTTTCACCTCAACCACTGCCTGCTCGGCTTCAACCATCGGTGCAGCATCATTTTTGGCTGAAATGGAAATTATGATTATGTTTGAAAGATCAAAAAATTACCTGGAAGCTTGATGGTGACTTCAATCGATACTTCTTCAATTTCTCCATCTTTGCTTTTGACTCTACAGGTGAATGTTCCAGAAGCGCTGACGTCAACCGTCGGAATTTTCACTGTTGATGAATCATTGTCATTCTGAACTGTGAATGAAGTGTCTAACGCGTTTCCATCTTTGCTCCATTCAATTTCAACATCAGCTTCCGATAACTGAGCGATGATCTCGCCAGACTCTCCTGCTATCAATTCAACAGTTGGATTTTTGACGGAGACCAGTGATTTTTTCTCCTTCTTCTTCAACACTTTCTTCTTTGTCTTTTCTTTTTCTTTTTCCTCGGCTTTTTTCGATGATGTTGATTCAGCATCTGATGTTTGCAATGATCCACGTCTCGATTCATCTTGAACTTTTTCAACAGCTTTTCCTTTTTTAAGCTTCTCTTTTACTTCTTTCAGCTCTTCCTCAACTTTGTTTTCCGGTGACTTTTTCTTTGTCATCTTCTTTTCAAGAGCTTGTGGCTCCGTTAGTTCTGATCCTGGAATTATAATCTTCACTGGGTCCGTTGGTTCTGATGGTGATGAGACGGCGTGGATTCCAGTTGCCGTTACTTGATAGATATACTCTCCTGATTCGGTTAACGATAAATCTTTGAATTTGTTACGATCTGTATTAGCGATTTCCAGCCAATCTTCATCGCCGATCTTCTTCCGTTCAACTTTGTAAAGACTTGTCTCTGGAACTTCTGGCCATCTCAATGTAACTCTTGTCTGATCAACGGCAATCGTGACTTGTGGTGTGGCAAGAATCGCGATTCTCGGAACAAACAATTCCGATGATTCACTAACTGGCTCCGAACTTTCCAGTGTCAATACATCAACAGTATCACATGGTTCCGATTCGCCAACTTCATTTACAGCGAGTATTCGGAAGCCATAAACTTGATTGCAGAATAAATCTTCAGCAATAAAATTGAAGCGGTTCGCTTTGACATGTCCAACCGGTCTCCATCGATTATTATCAACACCTTTTCTTTCAATAACGTATTCAGTGATCGGAGCACCGTTTGATTCTTCAGATGGTTGCCATGAAAGCGAAACGCTGTCTTCAGTCACATCCTTGTATTGCAGATCAGTTGGCGGTGATGGTCGATCAATAACAGTTAACTGAATTTCTCGCAAACATTGTCCAAGTGGGTTTTCAGCCACAATTCGAACTGTTCCAGAATTATCCATCGTCAAATTCTTCATTCTTACACTGACACTATCGTCATAATCCGTGATCTCAGCCAGCGCTTTCAACGGTGTCGAGTTGTTAGTGAGATGAATTGTCGGCGCCGGAAAACCGCTATAATTCACACGGAAGTCAAACTCGTTTCCGGCATGAACTGTGACACCGGACGCCAATTCGTCGGGAATATAAATTTGTGGCACGACTTCCAAACCGACGGTGGCGGCCGCTGAAATTTCCTTGTCGGAAATTGAGGCAGTGTATGAGCCGATATCATTCTTATCAAAGTTTCTGATCTCAAGCGTGGCTTTTGATCCATCAACTTCCATTATTGATTTATTCATTTGTGGCCAAATCTCAACACCATTTTTGAACCATTTCACTTTCCGAACCGCTTTTGATAGTTGACAATGAAGCTTCAATGTTTTTCCGAAGGTTTCCACCACTTCATCTTGTGGTCCAACAATGATATGAGGCTCAATTTCTTTAACAATTACTTCCCCTTCAGTTCGGCTTCGACCATCCGTTGTTTCACATTTATAAACGCCGCCATCAGCATCGGTTGAATTCTTGATTCGTAATGTTCGTTTTCGAGCCATCGCATAGAATTGGACACGATCGCTGGCAATCAATTTTTTACCATCTTTGTACCAATTGACAACCGCTTCTTCATCCGACACTTCACATGTCAGCTCAATATCGTGCCCTTCTTCAACTTCAGTCATTTCAGAGAATGATGAGTTGAAATGCGCTCGAACATCGCTGATGCCAACATCTGCTTCCGACTCGACGGATCCATGCGTGTTTTCAACAAGAACTTTGTACTTTCCAACATCTTCCGATCCAATTGAATGGATCAATAATGCGCTCATTCCTGCTTCATTGATGATCTCTGTGTTGTCATCAGTTGGAATGATTTCCTTTCCATCCTTGAACCAAATATATTCTGGTGCTGGATGTGCAGCAGCGTGGCATTCAAGACGAAGTTCACATTTCTTCGGAATTTTTATCGATTTGATTCCCTTCAATATGCGCGGCGCGTCTTCTGTCAACACCACGACTGGATTCGTCGGATCGCTGAACTCGCCAGTTCCGTGTTGATTCCTAGCAGCGACACGGAACACATACGAGATGCCTTCTCTTAGACCATCAATAACGCAACACGTCGAAGGCGAATCAACGCTGGCCCAAATCGACGAGCCATCGGATTTGTATTGAACAACAAAATCGGTTTGTGAATCTGGCTTCCAGTTGACTTCCACTTTGTCACTATCAATTACTTTTACTGTTGGTGTTTCGAGAATCACATCTGGAACTAATCCTTCAACAATAAGTTTCTCTGATGCAATATTTGAGTTTGAACGAAGACCGGCTTCATTACAAGCTTCAATCTTAAATTGATATTCTTTTCCAGAGCTCAATCCTTTGACATTGAATTGTTGTGTAAAGATCAGCTCATCACCATTCAATTTTTGCCAATCATTCTCGCCCTCTTTTTTATAAACATCATAACCATAAATTGGTGAGCCACCATCATTTGCCGGCTTCTCCCATGTTAGATAGCAACCAGTCGATGTGATGTTATCAATTATTGGTGCTTTCTCAATTGTCGGAACTTGGAACGGACTTCCAGTTTGAACGGGTTTCGTCTCGACAAATTCACCAACGCCAAACTTGTTGACGGCGGCACATCGAATAATGTACGGAGTTTCGTGCTCCAAATCCTCGACAACAAATGATGTCTTCTTTCCATTCACATTTGCGACTTTGTGGAATTTTCTACGACCATCTTCCTTCTTCTCGATCAAGTATGACGTGATTTCAGCGCCATTGTTATCCTTCGGAGGCGTCCATTCTATGTGCAAACAATCACTTTCAGCTTTTATCACTGATATATCACCAGGAGCTGATGGGCTATCATTCACCTGAAATTTTAAGTTGAAATTTCTTTTTTTGGTTTTATTTTTACCTCCACTTTGAACTTTTGTGCGACTTCTCCAAACTCATTTCTCAGCTTCACCTCATACTCGCCACCATCATTTTTGTTGACACCGCGACGCGTCAATTTGAGACCGTCGTCGACGACGTCAACTCGACTGCGACCATCAAAATCAATGTCTTTACCATTGAGACTCATCGAGAAGCTGGCTTCAGGATTACTTTCGTAGGCAACATTGATCGAAAATTGATCATCCTTATCAACCTGAATTTGATCTTTTTTCTATTTGATTTTTCAATTTCGAATTTGGTGAACAAAAAAAAACCAATGAGAATCATTGAGAGAAATTGGAATGAAAGGATTCTGTGATTGATAAGGAAAACAGGAATCGAAACAAACCTTTATGATCGTCGTCTCATCTGATTTATTCTTAAGCATCGGTTTACCTTGTATTGTCAAATGAGTACTACAATCAACGCCCCCACATTTGAGAGTGTATTTACCATTGTCATCATATTTGGCGCGTCGAATAGTTAAAGAAACCGAACAACCGATGGTATCAATGGAATAATCTTTGCTGATCTCAAGTGGTTTTCCATTCTTCAACCAAATCACTTCATTGACATCGATTGGACGATTTAATGTCACGGAAATTGTTAGTTCTTGTCCTTCTTTTCCAGTTGATTTTCTTGGAAGAAATTTGACGAAATCGATTGGAAGTTCTTCGACTTTAAGAATTGTTGAACGAGAATCATTTTCACAAATTGCTTCAATTTCTAATCCGGTATCATTCGGATTGACATCATCAATGATCAGTGTTCGGAAGAAGGTGTTGATCGTTTCGTGACATCTTGTGATTGAAGTCGCATCTTGGCCATTCACCTTCCAAATAACGACGTCATCCTCATTCAATAACTCCACTTCAATCTCAACGTTGTCGCCTTGAAGTGCCAATGTTTCTTTGGCGAAAGTTGAAGCGAAACCGGTTCGTCGTCGACGTCTTCGGCCTTCTGACGACGTTTTGCTTGAAATACTTTTCTCATCATCACTGAAGACTGATTCGGGTTTTGTGGCAACTGAAACGGCCTCTTTTGACTTTTCAATTTCAGCTTCAACTTCACTCAAATTGCTGACAACTGATTCACTTTTATCCTTCTTTTTCTTCACCACACGTTTTTTCTTTGGTTCCATTGATACTGAAGATTCCTCCTGGTTTACATCTGACGACGGTTTCGACTCATCGCCTGTTTTCAATTCTGATTTTTTGATCGTAGCTGATGTATTTTCATCTTCAGAAGGCTTTTGTTCGCTTTCAACTTTGGTTTTGACAGTAAAATTAGCATCAACATCGTCTCGGTTGGCTTCAGAATCACTTTTTTCCTTCTTCTTCTTTATTGTTCGCTTCGTTTTCGGTTCGACATCCGATGATTCTAAAATTTCTTCAGTTTTGTCGTCACCTTCTTTCTTAATTTTCTCTTCAGAATCTTTTTTGGCTTTCGCAGCCTTGTCATCAGCTTCTTTCTTGGCTTTCTCTTCAGAATCCTTCTTGGCTTTGACAGCCTTTTCATCAGCTTCTTTCTTGGCTTTGGCCGCTGTGGTATCAGCTTCTTTCTTGACTTTCTCTTCAGCTTCCTTCTTGCCTTTGGCCGCCTTGTCATCAGCTTCTTTCTTGGTTTTGGC
This sequence comes from Caenorhabditis drosophilae, assembly GCA_963572285.1. NCBI lineage: Eukaryota > Metazoa > Nematoda > Chromadorea > Rhabditida > Rhabditidae > Caenorhabditis > Caenorhabditis drosophilae. The sequence goes on along the minus strand of OY751564.1, from coordinate 1,216,387 downwards.
AGCCTTGTCGTCAGCTTCTTTCTTGGTTTTGGCAGCCTTGTCGTCAGCTTCTTTCTTGGTTTTGGCAGCCTTGTCGTCAGCTTCCTTCTTGGCTTTAGCAGTCTTTCCATCAGCTTCTTTCTTGTCTTTGGCTTCTTTGTCATCAGCTTCTTTCTTGGTTTTGGCAGCCTTGTCGTCAGCTTCCTTCTTGGCTTTGGCAGCCTTTTCATCAGCTTCTTTCTTGGTTTTGGCAGCCTTGTCGTCAGCTTCTTTCTTGGTTTTGGCAGCCTTGTCGTCAGCTAACTTCTTGGCTTTAGCAGCCTTTTCGTCAGCTTCTTTCTTAGTTTTGTCAGCCTTGTCGTCAGCTTCCTTCTTGGCTTTGGCAGCCTTGTCGTCAGCTTCCTTCTTGCCTTTGGCCGCCTTATCATCAGCTTCTTTCTTAGTTTTGTCAGCCTTGTCGTCAGCTTCCTTCTTGGCTTTCTCGTCAGCTTCTTTCTTGGCTTTCTCGTCAGCTTCTTTTTTGGCTTTGGCAGCTTTTTCTTCAGTTTCCTTCTTGGCTTTCTCGTCAGCTTCTTTCTTGGCTTTCTCGTCAGCTTCTTTCTTGGCTTTGGCAGCTTTTTCTTCAGTTTCCTTCTTGGCTTTCTCGTCAGCTTCTTTCTTGGCTTTGACAGCTTCCTCATCAGCTTCCTTCTTGGCTTTCTCGTCAGCTTCTTTCTTGGCCTTGGCAGCTTTTTCTTCAGCTTCCTTCTTGGCTTTCTCGTCAGCTTCTTTCTTGGCTTTGGCAGCTTTCTCATCAGCTTCCTTCTTGTCTTTCTCTTCGGAGTTCTTTTTGGCTTTAGCTTCTTTGTCGTCAGCTTCTTTCTTGGCTTTGGCAGCCTTGTCGTCAGCTTCTTTCTTAGTTTTGTCAGCCTTGTCGTCAGCTTCCTTCTTGGCTTTGGCAGCCTTGTCGTCAGATTCCTTTTTGGCTTTGGCAGCCTTGTCATCAGCTTCTTTCTTGTCTTTCTCTTCGGAGTTCTTTTTGGCTTTAGCTTCTTTGTCGTCAGCTTCTTTCTTGGTTTTGGCAGCCTTGTCGTCAGCTTCCTTCTTGGCTTTAGCAGCCTTGTCGTCAGCTTCTTTCTTGGTTTTGGCAGCCTTGTCGTCAGCTTCCTTCTTTGCTTTGGCAGCCTTTTCATCAGCTTCTTTCTTGGCTTTCTCTTCGGAGTCTTTTTTTGCTTTAGCAGCCTTGTCGTCAGCTTCCTTCTTTGCTTTGGCAGCCTCGTCATCAGCTTCTTTCTTGGCTTTGGCTTCTTTGTCATCAGCTTCTTTCTTGGTTTTGGCAGCCTTGTCGTCAGCTTCCTTTTTGGCTTTCTCTTCGGAGTCCTTCTTGGCTTTGGCAGCCTTGTCATCAGCTTCCTTCTTGACTTTGGCAGCCTTGTCATCAGCTTCTTTCTTGGCTTTGGCAGCCTTGTCATCAGCTTCCTTTTTGGCTTTGGCAGCCTTTTCATCAGCTTCTTTCTTAGCTTTGGCTTCTTTGTCATCAGCTTCTTTCTTGGTTTTGGCAGCCTTGTCATCAGCTTCCTTTTTGGCTTTGGCAGCCTTTTCATCAGCTTCTTTCTTAGTTTTGTCAGCCTTGTCGTCAGCTTCCTTCTTGGCTTTGGCAGCCTTGTCGTCAGCTTCCTTTTTGGCTTTGGCAGCCTTGTCATCAGCTTCTTTCTTGTCTTTCTCTTCGGAGTCCTTTTTGGCTTTAGCTTCTTTGTCGTCAGCTTCTTTCTTGGTTTTGGCAGCCTTGTCGTCAGCTTCCTTCTTGGCTTTAGCAGCCTTGTCGTCAGCTTCCTTCTTGGCTTTGGCAGCCTCGTCATCAGCTTCTTTCTTGGCTTTGGCTTCTTTGTCATCAGCTTCCTTCTTGGCTTTGGCAGCCTTTTCATCAGCTTCTTTCTTGGCTTTGGCAGCCTTGTCGTCAGCTTCCTTTTTGGCTTTGGCAGCCTTGTCATCAGCTTCTTTCTTGTCTTTCTCTTCGGAGTCCTTTTTGGCTTTAGCTTCTTTGTCGTCAGCTTCTTTCTTGGTTTTGGCAGCCTTGTCGTCAGCTTCCTTCTTGGCTTTAGCAGCCTTGTCGTCAGCTTCCTTCTTGGCTTTGGCAGCCTTTTCATCAGCTTCTTTCTTAGCTTTGGCTTCTTTGTCATCAGCTTCTTTCTTGGCTTTGGCAGCCTTTTCATCAGCTTCTTTCTTAGCTTTGGCTTCTTTGTCATCAGCTTCCTTTTTGGCTTTGGCAGCCTTTTCATCAGCTTCTTTCTTAGCTTTGGCTTCTTTGTCATCAGCTTCTTTCTTGGTTTTGGCAGCCTTGTCATCAGCTTCCTTTTTGGCTTTGGCAGCCTTTTCATCAGCTTCTTTCTTAGTTTTGTCAGCCTTGTCGTCAGCTTCCTTCTTGGCTTTGGCAGCCTTGTCGTCAGCTTCCTTTTTGGCTTTGGCAGCCTTGTCATCAGCTTCTTTCTTGTCTTTCTCTTCGGAGTCCTTTTTGGCTTTAGCTTCTTTGTCGTCAGCTTCTTTCTTGGTTTTGGCAGCCTTGTCGTCAGCTTCCTTCTTGGCTTTAGCAGCCTTGTCGTCAGCTTCCTTCTTGGCTTTGGCAGCCTCGTCATCAGCTTCTTTCTTGGCTTTGGCTTCTTTGTCATCAGCTTCCTTCTTGGCTTTGGCAGCCTTTTCATCAGCTTCTTTCTTGGTTTTGGCAGCCTTGTCGTCAGCTTCCTTCTTTGCTTTGGCAGCCTTTTCATCAGCTTCTTTCTTGGTTTTGGCAGCCTTGTCGTCAGGTTCCTTCTTGGCTTTGGCAGCCTCGTCATCAGCTTCTTTCTTGGCTTTGGCTTCTTTGTCATCAGCTTCTTTCTTGGTTTTGGCAGCCTTGTCGTCAGCTTCCTTTTTGGCTTTCTCTTCGGAGTCCTTCTTGGCTTTGGCAGCTTTTTCATCAGCTTCTTTTTTGACTTTCGCAGCCTTGTCTTCAGCTTCCTTCTTAGTTGGTTTCTGATCATTTTGTTGGTCTTTTTTATCCGCTACTTTTTCAGTTAAATCATGCTTCGATAATGCATCGTCACTGATTTTCTTTTCAATAGTTTTTTCTGATTTTTCGTTTTCATTTTCATTTCCAATTTTCGATTGTTCCTAAAAAAAGGAAAGTGCAAAATTGTGCAAGGGTTTTCAATGCGAGCGGGTTGTGCTCTGGATAAATCGTGCATCCACTTTGTATTTTTTTTCTGCTTCTATCAAACTATTTTTCATTAATAAAAATTCAAATACTCGAGTTTGATAGAATCGCAGAAAAAAAAATCAACAAAATTTCAGTTTTAACTAACCTTTGATGAGTCATCCTTTGATGCTTTTGGTGGTAATCCATCTTTCTTTCGATTCTTATCGTCAGGCGTCTCGGATCTTCTCTTAAATGAAAACTCTGCAGCTTCTTTAGCGCTTCCAACCTAGAATTTTTTGTTTTTCTGTCTGATCTCACAGTTCTTCCTACCTTCATTGTAACACTGGCTGAATGAGGTTCAGCAATTGGTGTGATCGCATCAGCGGTTCCTTCTCTTCCACGAATTGTTGTGGTGATGTTGGTTTCCGAATGGAAAGTACTTGGATCTCCGAATCTTGAGCTTATCTCGTCTGGAATGAACAATGCCTTTGGAATCTGAAAAAACTTTGAACATTTTTTAATTGAAAACAAAATTTGATTTCTGGTCAACTTTTTTCTTTTTCTTTCCATCTTCAATTGGCGGTGAAGCTTCTTTGGCTTCAGTTTTTGACTCTTGAATCTGAGCTTCTCCTTTCTTTTTCTCAACGGCTTTTCCATCCTTCTTTGGTTTTGTGACTTTTTTCGTTTTCTCGACGGATTTCTTTTCTTCAGATTCTTCTTTCTCCTTAGGCTTCTTCTCTTCTTTCTCCTTAGGCTGCTTCTCTTCTTTCTCCTTAGGCTTCTTCTCTTCTTTCTCCTTAGGCTGCTTCTCTTCTTTCTCCTTAGGCTTCTTCTCTTCTTTCACCTTCACTTCTTCAACATCAGCAACAGCAGAAGAAGCAATCGCTTCTTCTTTTTCAGAAAGTTGATTTTGTTCTTCTTCCGTTTTAGCTTCTTCACTGACCGACGGCACTTCTGTAGGCTTCTTCTTCTTCTTCACAACTTTTTTCGATTTTTGCTCGTCTTCATTCTCAATTGAAGCTTCATGTGATGCTCTTGCCGATTCATCACGTAATTCTGAAAAAATATCTGAATAGTTCTAATCAGAAAAGATTCTGCGGAAATCATCATTAATTCTGAATCTCAAACACTGAACACTGAACAAAAAAAAAGACTTTCACAAAGACCTTGGGACAAATGGACAACGACATCAGAGAAGCACCAAGCTTCTCCAGCAACATTATAAGCTTGACACGCGTATTCAGCTTCTTCATCTTTACAAATATCTTTCAGTATTAGCCAGTGCTTCCGCAGCTCATCCTCATGTCGAATCTCCGTCTGAAAATGCAGGTTCAGCCAAAATCAGAAAATAATTCTGAATGCTCACCTTCTCACCGCTACTATCCTCCAACAATTTTCCATCTCGATAGAATCGCACCTGTGGTTCTGGTTCGCCAAGCGTCTCCACCATCATCACTACATTCTCACCGACCACCGCGTCATGATCACTGAGAATCTTGTCGAAACGCGGCGGAATCAATTGGGTCAATCGTGGAGCGTTCGGATTCTGTCGTTCGATCACCTTTTTGGTGCGACGCTTTTTGCGCTTCTTTGCGTCGTCGAGCTCGGAATCAGATGAAGCTTCGTTGATGCGTCGACCGCGTTGAAGACGTCGTCGACGATTGAAATGTTCATCATCAGGATATTCTGAAATTTGGTTTGTTTTTTGGTGGAAAACATGAAGCTTTGAGTTTTACCAGCGCAATCAACGAATACTTGGAAGTTACAACTATCAACTCCAGCTAAGTTCTCAACCAGAAGACTGTAATCGTCATCATCATTGAAATCACAATTCGCAATTCTCGCTTCAAATTCTCCATCTGAATGAACATCAATCTGATACTTCGTCGACGGCGCCATCATGCTGATCTCTTTTCCATTCTTGATCCAGACCAATTCCGGCATTGGAAAACCTTCGACTTTTCCTGACAATTTCGCCGTCTCGCCTTCCTTCACCTGAACATCGCCAATCGTTTCGACGATTCCAGCTGGTTTGTGCTGATCGCAAAAATCGTCGATGAACGATCCCGAATCGCGAACATCGAGAAGAACTGTGCATTTGTCGATTCCGGCTTCATTTTTCGCTTCGAACACCAATTTTCCGCCGTCGATTTTTTGAATATTTGCGATGGCAACGTTGAAGGTGTTCGTTTGACCATCTGTGTAACCATCGAATGACCATTTTTCAAAATTGTCAACTGGAATATCATTGCGATATAATCGAATCTGAAAATCAAAATTCTGAATTCTGAATTCTGAAAGAGAATCGACTTACAATTGGCACTTCATCAGACACAACATTGATTGAAAACGCGACAAGATCGCCTTCAATACATCCAATATATTGCATTTTCTTTGTAAACACCGGAACCTTTACTGGATCATCATTGCGTCGACGACGTCGCTTCACAACTCGAGCACCACCATTCTCATCAAATGTGATGCTTTCAGCGTCGCTGAATTCGCCGTCTTGCGAAATGGCAGAAATCACGAATTTTTTTCGCTTTTTGACGCCTTCTGGTGAATCAGAATCATCAATGGTGGCGCTGATTTTCAAGCTTAATCCAACTTTCTTTTCTGTTTTTTCATTTTCTTTTTTCTTGTCGAGTTGAAGGTTGGCAGATTGAATTGCCATGGAATCAGCTTCATCCTTGGTTTCATTTGAGTCAGCCACATTTGCCTGAGCATCACTTGTCGATTCTTCTTTGATCAGTTTCAGATTTGCACCAGTCTCACCGAAGCTTGTTCCAATAATGCTTTCACTGTCACCACTTTTATCATCAAATGTCCGATCAATGAAATCATTATCTGTGGATTTTCCAAAAGAGATTCCAGAATCGGCGACTGATAAAGACGTGGTGTCGTGTCGATTATCATCAACACTTAATAAATTGGAAGCGCTTCCGATTTCTGGTTGTTTTTTCAATTTTGCTCTTCGGCGAGCTTCCGCATAGGATGCCTGATCTTTCAATTTTTCGCATGGTTCACTGATCGTTGATCCTTCATTATCTGGTTTTGATCTTGATTCATCAAGATCAATAATAGCCAATGAATCAGATTCCAATCTTTTCTTGTCAAATTGATTCGATAATGCATCAGATTGATCTTGATCTTGATCAAGCTTTACATTGGTTGAAGCAATCGCTAAGCTGTCGGATCCTTGTTGTTTTTTCTTTAGTTCAATAACTTTTCCAGTTGCTTTTCCCTTCTTTCCTTCTTTTTCATCATCAGCAAGTTTCAAGTTCATTTCAGCAATGCTTAACGAATCTTGATCTTTCAAAGCTTCAGATACCCCTTGAGATGTTTTAAGATCTTCTTGATTTTTGTTAAACTCTGCACTTGCATCGGAAATATTCATTGCATCGGAATCTGAACGCTTTTCTGGTAGAGAAATGCGACTTTGTTCATCTTCCACATTTTTGGAAAGTGTTGAATCAGTTTTTGTGAGATTCAATACATCCTGATCTTTTGTGGAATCATGTGAAGAGATTTTCTTGATCACTGATTTTTTCTCATTTTTCTTTGACAACTTCAAATTTTTGGTTTTATCAGTCAAGCTTGTTTCATCCTTGTTTGGCAAATCAATTTCTCCAAACGCTGATACTTCAATAACATTTTTCTCAAGGTCGGCATCGTGAGAAGAAATTGTCAACGCATCAGAATCCTTTTTCTGATCTTTCTGCTTCTTCATAATATTGGCTTTTTCATCTTGACCTGATGAAGTTTGTAGGTTTTCTGATGTTGAAACTTCCGAATATTCATCTCGTCTATTCTCATCCTCTCCGAAATTTCTCGACGCTTCTGATTCGTCGTCAAGTTTTGATGCATCGAGTTCGGCTGACTGAATTGTTAATTGATCAGAATCTATATGTTTTATTGGTTGTTGACTTTGAGCTTCTTCTTTCTGCGCATTCTTTCTTTTTTTCAGATTTTTTCCAGTCTCCTCATAACTTGCCGAACTTTCTAGTTGTTCTGCAATAATTGCTTCTGCTTCTTCATTTGAATCCGCATTTCTGATCTTTGTTCTCAATTCTTGGTTGGCCAGGCTTTCTTTTTCAAGAGAATCTTCAGCCAACGTTGCACTAGCTTCACCAATTTCCGATCTTTTTCTATCGACTTCCTCGTTTTTGTTGATGGCTGATAAAGAATCTGACGCGATGTTGGAATCGCCGAACATTTTCTCAGTCATCGCTTCATCGTTCAATATTTTATCCAATTCAGATGTCAAACTTTTTTCAGCAAAACTTGTTTTTGTTCGTTTCAACTGAGGAGGAGTCTTTAACGTCTTCAATGCTGATTCTGAATTTTCTGGAGCATTTTTAAGGAGCATCTCATTTTTATCCACAATCGTCATAATTTCTGAGACAGCATTTTTGCCGATTGATTGATCTTCAGCTTCTGCCTTTTCCTCTTTCTTCATTTTTTTCGATCTTAAATTTTTTTCAGCAAACTCATATTTTTCAGCTTCAGCTTTATCCCTTCTGGAAATTTGAGCATCTTCTTTCTTATTATTTTTCTTTGATTTTCTTCTGATATTCATGTCGATTATATTCATCTCATCGGCTTCTTTATTCCGATCCGCCATCACAACGTCATCCACTGATTCTTGTTTAGTTGATGAATCAAAGCTCACCCTTTTCTTGCCGGTTTCTTCTAGAGAATATTTTTCGTGATTCGGAATTTGTATCGATTTTTCACTTTCATTGAATTGATCTTCGTTCACATTTTCCAGATCAACATTTTGTTCAGTTAAAGCCAAGTTCTGAGATGAGCTTCTTCCTTTGTCAATGATCTTCTCTTCAACTTCATTAGCGCCCTTCTTTGATTTCTTTGATTTCAGCGTGATTTCTGAAAACTTTTCTCGATCACTTTGAGCTTCCACTTCAACACGCTCAGCTTCTTCTGATTCGTCAGGTTTTTTCAAATCTCCTCTTCCAGTTGACGATGAGAATTCAGTTTTTTCGTTTTCATTTTCAGCCATCAATGCTGACTTTTCGGCGATTTGGCTTTGTCCATGAATTGTTTTGTTGATTTCTTGAATCGATAGCTCAGTTTGATCTGATCCTGTTTTCCTATTGATCGATTTTTCAGCTGATTCATCATCTTTTTTCATCATCTTTTTAAGATTCTGAATTTCCAATGATGTTCCGTCTCTTCCCGATGCTGACCCAATATTTCTAGTAGCTTCTTCTTTGATGTCATCCTCACCTTCAAGATTGAAGCTTCCCCCGATAGTTTTCTCAATGTTTTTCTTCTTTCGTCGCGATTTTGAGACGGTTAATTCTGATTTTTCAGCTTCTTCTTTCTTGTGATATTCAGCATTTCCTTTTTGTTCAACTCGATCGAAAGATTGATTCAAGCCGGTTAGAGAAAGTTCAGATTCTTCCTCATTTTTTAAATCAATATTTTTCTGCTTTTCTTCATTTTTATTGTTTTTTTCAAATTGAAAAACGCTTCCATTTTCATCTTCTCCAATAACATCAGCATCAATATCAGATTCTTTGATGTTCAAGCTTCTTGTCAGACTTTTTTGACTCGATTTCTTCACTTGTTTTTCAGCTTGACCTTGTTCCTCTGGAGACGTAAACGTTGAATTGAGTTGACTATTTTCCACACTTCTAGAAATGACTTAATTCACAATGTTTTTACACTTTAAGGATTCACCCGTGCGACACTTCTGTTGATCTTTGATCTTCGTCTGATTTCTGATCTTCACTTTCATTTTGACTTTGACTCTTTTCTAATTTATTTAAATCACCTGTTTTCTTGTTGACTGTAAATAAACAAATGATTCTCAATATTTAAAAAAAAATTTCTTAAAATTTTAAGAAAAAAAATACCTGCCGATACTTTACTTAAAAATCTGAAATTTATTGATTTTTTTGAAGCATGCAACACATTTTTCTCAAACACACAAAGAAGCATGCAAAAACGAGATTCAGATGATGATTTTACCTCTCAACTTACCTTCCTCCTCGGTCACCTTCTTCTCGTCTTTCACTTGACTTTCAGCATCCTCAGTTTCAGAATCTGCAACAAAAAAAGGAAACGATCAGAGAACATTTCAATCGCTGGGGGATAAAAATGGTGGACAGGGGAGAGGAAGAAGCGTTTACATGGAGCATTGTAATAAAGAGAGAGAGAGAGAGAGAGAGAGAGAGAGAGAGAAAGCTCCTTTGGGGAACACGTGTTGACACATACTCTACACTTTTATAAGAGGGTTTTTAAGGGGAAAAAAATGTTGACAAGAGGAAGGGGAAGAAGTAGTAGAGATCAGTTTTAGACAACAAGTTGTAGACTAAAAAAATCACGTTTTTCCCCCCTCAAAATTAAAAGCAGCCCCGAACAAATCAGCGCTGGCAACGAACAAGAGGGGGGGGGGGGGGAAGGAAGGAAGGATTAAGCTGAAGAAGAAAACAAGAAAAAAAATAAATAGAATGAAGTGGCATCTTGACAGGAAAAAAAACACAAAGAACACATTTTTTTCTATTTTTATTCAAAAAAAATTTTTTTTTTTTTGTTTTGGATTAAGAAATTAATAAAAGAAAAAAAATAATCAAAAAGTGAGCAAATAGAACCAACACCAATTTCCCACAGGCCAGAAAACGAATGTAGTTTAATCAAACCTGACCTAAACCCGAAAAAAAAAAATGTCGACTGATTTTATGGTTGGAAAGGAAGGAGGAGGAGGAGGAACAGAAGAAGCGTCTGATCTTACTCCAACTTGAGCATGAAAATTTGTTCTGCTACCTGCTGCATTCTTCATCTTCAAAAATTTTGAATCAAAAAGTAATGAGAAGAGAGAGAGAGAGAGAGAGAGAGAGAGAGAGAGAGAGAGAGAGAGAGAGAGAGAGAGAGAGAGAGAGAGGAAAAGCGGAGAATTGTGATAAAATAGCTCGGAGAGAAGTGAAGGAAACGAGGCTCCGATAAATGTCAACATTGCGGCAGCGGGGGAGGAGGAGGGGACGAATGCACAATATCTTTCCATTTTCCAACGAGCTTTAACATATTTTATCCAAGCACAATTTTTGTGTATAGTAATCAAGAGATAGTATTAAATAGTGAGGAGGGGAAAAAGATACAACAACAAAAAAAAAAGAAAAAAAGAAAATCAACAAAATCTGTTTCTAGGATGCTTCAAAAGAATACCTTGATCCGATAAGGTGTAAACATCAATGGTTTCACTTGTTGCACCTTGTCCAGCTTCATTCACAGCGCTAACTCTGAACACATATTCGGTTGATGAGAACAATCCGACAACTTCGGTTCGAGTTGTTGAAACTGTTGATGCATGTCTCCATCGGCCACCATCAGCATTTTTACGTTCAACAATATATTCAATAACATCACTTCCTGAATCAGAAGAAAAATTGGGGTTTTTTCGGGAAATCAAAAAACAAAAAAAAATAACCATTGATTTCCTTTGGCGCTGACCATTCGAGTTGAATACTTTCTCGATCACGTCGGATCGATGTTAAACTCGTTGGACGCGTTGGAACATCAATAACATTGATCGGAATGCGAAGTGTGTCTTCTGATAATGAATTTTTGATTTTGATCACCACCTCGCCGGAATCATTCGCCTCCAGACGCTTCAGACGAATCGATAGTTTGTCGTCAAAATCGGTTATAGTCGCGTTGGATTTGGTTCGAAGATTCTCATTGTTATGGCTGATGCTGATTTCAGATGGTTCGGGGAAGGCGACAAACTGAAATTTGAAATAAAGAAGCATCAGAATACGAAAATCTTTCCTACCAAAACAGTAAAATCAAGACTTTTTCCAGCAATAATAAAATCTGGAAGTTTTGATTCTAAAGTCAGCTTGCATGGAACTTGAAGGTCAAGTTTTGCCTTGGCCGATCTGTGATCACTATCAAATATGGCGTAAATTTCGCCAAGATCTCGGCCATCAACATTTTTGATAGTCAAGGTGGAAGAATCATCAGTGGTCTCAACCGACGTTTTTCCATAAGAAATTCGAATCTCTCTTTCATTCCTCATCCATTTCATATAAATCGGTTTACGTGAAAATTTGACGGTGAAACTGGCATCGGAAAACATTTGATCAACACATATCGATTGGGGTTGACTGATAAATGGTGATTCTGAAGTTGAGGCGTTGAATAAAACGAAAAAAAACTTGATCGGAAATTGATTTTCTGAACTTATCTCACCTTTCCATTCATCACGATCATCGGTTGTTGTTCCCATTCGACTTTCGATTCCACTTTCATCATCTGAATCTTTTTTCAGCTTAATTGTTGATGCTGTCGACAAATCATCAGATTCTGTTACGGTATCTAAGCTGATACTCAAATCTGAATCGGTTGGAAGAGACGAAATCTCGTCTTTTTCTTCATTCCTTTTCGACAGTTTTTTCGTCTTCTCTGATTTCAATTTCTCTTCGGCTCCTTCAGATGAATCAGAACCTTTTTCGATCTTTTCCAAGGATTCTTCGTCTTTTTTCAATTCTGATTTTTTGATTGTAGCTGATGCGTTTTCATCTTCAGAAGGTTTCTGTTCATTTTCAGCTTTTAATTTCACTGTAAAATCAGAATCGACCTCATCTCGGTTGGCAACAGAATCACTTTTTTCCTTCTTTTTCTTTATTGTTCGCTTCTTTTTGGGTTCGACTTCCGATGATTCTATAATTTCTTCAGCTTTGTCGTCACTTTCTTTCATGGATTTCTTATCAGCTTCTTTTTTGACCTGGGCAGTCTTTTCGTCAGCTTCTTTCTTTGCCTTCTCCTCAGCTTCTTTCTTGATCTTGGCAGCTGTGTCGTCAGCTTCCTTCTTGGCTTTCTCTTCTGAATCCTTTTTGGCTTTAGCAAGCTTGTCATCAGCTTCCTTCTTGGCTTTGGCAGCCTTGTCGTCAGCTTCTTTTTTGGCTTTCTCGTCAGCTTCTTTCTTAGCTTTGGCAGCCTTCTCATCAGCTTCTTTCTTGGCTTTCTCGTCAGCTTCTTTAGCTTCTTTTTTGGCCTTGGCAGCCTTATCCTCAGCTTCTTTCTTGACCTTGGCAGCTGTGCCGTCAGCTTCTTTCTTGGCTTTGGCAGCTTTATCATCAGCTTCTTTCTTGGAAAGGGCAGCCTTGTCGTCAGCTTCTTGTTTGGAATGGGCAGCCTTGTCGTCAGCTTCTTTTTTGGAAAGGGCAGCCTTGTCGTCAGCTTCTTTCTTGGCTTTCTCGTCAGCTTCTTTCTTGATCTTGGCAGCTTTATCATCAGCTTCTTGCTTGGCTTTTTCCTCAGCTTCTTTCTTAACTTTGGCAGCCTTGTCGTCAGTTTCTTTCTTGTCCTTGGCAGCTTTATCATCAGCTTCTTTCTTGGTTTTGGCAGCCTTGTCGTCAGCTTCTTTCTTGGTTTTGGTAGCCTTGTCGTCAGCTTCTTTCTTGGTTTTGGCAGCCTTGTCGTCAGCTTCCTTCTTGGCTTTGGCAGCATTTTCATCAGCTTCTTTCTTGGCCTTGGCAGCTTTATCATCAGCTTCTTGCTTGGCTTTTTCCTCAGCTTCTTTCTTAACTTTGGCAGCCTTGTCGTCAGTTTCTTTCTTGTCCTTGGCAGCTTTATCATCAGCTTCTTTCTTGGCTTTGGCAGCTTTATCATCAGCTTCTTTCTTGGCTTTTTCCTCAGCTTCTTTCTTGGTTTTGGCAGCCTTGTTGTCAGCTTCTTTCTTGGTTTTGGCAGCCTTGTCGTCAGCTTCTTTCTTGGTTTTGGCAGCCTTGTCGTCAGCTTTCTTCTTGGCTTTGGCAGCATTTTCATCAGCTTCTTTCTTGGCCTTGGCAGCCTTATCATCAGCTTCTTTCTTTGCCTTATCCTCAGCTTCTTTCTTGACCTTGGCAGCTGTGCCGTCAGCTTCTTTTTTGGAATGGGCAGCCTTGTCGTCAGCTTCTTTCTTAGCTTTGGCAGCTTTATCATCAGCTTCTTTCTTTGCTTTCTCGTCAGCTTCTTTCTTAACTTTGGCAGCCTTGCCGTCAGTTTCTTTCTTGTCCTTCTTGGCACTCTCGTCAGCTTCTTTTTTGGCCTGGACAGCCTTGTCGTCAGCTTCTTTCTTGTCCTTAGCAGTCTGGTCGTCAACTTCTTTCTGGGCAATGACAGCGTTTTCGTCAGCTTTTTTCTCGACTTTCTCATCGGAATCCTTCGTGGCTTTGGCAGTTTTGTCGTCAGCTTCTTTCTTGGCTTTCTCGTCAGCTTCTTTCTTTGTTTTTTCTTCTGGTTCTTCTCTAATCTTGGTGGTGCTGTCAATTTCAGCTTCGTTTATTATTTCAGAAGACTCAACAATTTTAGAATCTGATTCAACTGATTTCACTGTTTGTTTTAAGATTTCTTGTTCGGTCACATAATTTTCATTTTTCTCCGAGTTTTCGTTCATTTCAATTGAAGCTGTTACTTCCATTTCTTGTTGAATTGTTTCAGCAATTTCATCTTTTTCTGCCTTCGCTTTCTTCACTTTTTTCATTTTCTTTTTTTCTCCTTCAGAATCTTCTGTTAATTCTTGAATTGCTTTTTCAGATTGATTTTCAAGAGTTTCCAAAATGTCTTGATCATACGAAGCTTTAGTTCGTTCATCTCCATCACCAATGAAATCATACGTCTCTTCTAATTCATAATCCAGCGTATTGACTTCAACAATTCTGCTCGGAATTCCTTCTCCAAAGTCATTGACCGCAATTATTCTGAACGCATAGAACTCGTTCGGAACTAGTTCAACAGCCGTGTAAGTTTTCGTCTCGACGTGTCCAATATTTCTCCATCGACGACTCTCAACAGATCTTCGTTGAATGATATAATGAAGAATGTCTGATTCTCCAGAATACGGTTCTAGCCATTTGATGGTTGCCGACGTATCGGTTAGTGATATCAGCTGTGCTTTTCGTGGCTTCAATGGTGTGTCGACCATTGTTATATGAAGATCGGATTCATCTTTTCCATAGTTATTCTCAAGCACAACTGTGTATTCTCCGGAGTCGTGTTTCGACAGCTTCGGAATATAAAGTGTTGCGACGTTATCAAAAATGTCATATTTCAAATCAAAATCGACTTGCTCATTTTTGAGCAACAATTTGAGACGAGGAGCCGGAACCGCAACAAAACTGAATTTACAGGTGAACGATTTTCCAGCTTGACAAGTGATCGGAGCATTCAATCTGAAAATTATTGATGAGATGAAATCCCAAATTGGCTTTTCTTACTTGTTCAAAATAATTGGTGGTGATGGCCCGGACAACGTTGCTGGTTTACTTCCGATCGAACCATCAATAAGTACATGATATTTTCCTTTGAATTGTGGTAAGAAACGTAAAAATTTCAGAATTGTCAAATTATCTTTGGTGAATACATCGATATGATCGTCAGGTTGAATGACCATTCCGTTTGAAAACCATTTGGCATCATTAATTGGTTTAGATGTTTGACATTTCAGCACAATTTCAGAGTTGACATTCTCAATTGCTTGAGATTCTGGATGCTCCAAAATAGTTTGAGAATATTCAGATGGGGCAACTGAAAAAATGGAGTTATTTGATCCTGCATCGAGAAAAAAAAATGAAAAACCTTTGATAGAAAATGAAACTTTTTCTTCGCCTTTTAATGCAACATTGGAATCAGTCGATTCATTTTCTTCCTCTTTTCTGATTGTGTCAGAATCCTTCGGAGAATCTCGAGGAACAATAATGCTCTTTTCCACTTCTTGATTCATTGGTGGTGGTGGGAAAACATCGATGCCATCATCTTCAGAAATATTACTCAAGCTGACATCACACTCAATTGAGAAGCTGTCTTCATCATCGTCTTCTGATTCTTCAAAAATGCTCAACTCCATTTGATCGTAATCATAAAAGTTGAGGTCGACAAGAGCGTCGGTGTGGATCGATTCTTCACCAGCTTCAATGTCGACATCGACAAAAATGTCACTGCTTCCAGAGTTGGTTCGTTTTCGTTCAACTCCAGATACTTCGGGTTGAAGCAATGATTTTTTGTCGTCCTGTTCGGTTTCTTTTACAGCGATTTTCTGAAAATCGTGATTTTAACAAACATTTGGAATATCGAATCAATCGACGTTCAATCTACACACCTTTTCGGTTTTACGATGCTTCTTTTTCTTTTTGACAGACTTTTTCATGATCGCTTGAGGGCTTGATACAGACAGCCCGTCGACAACATCAGTTAGAAGACAATCTGAAAACGAAGCTTCTGAAAAAATGAAAAAAAAACAAGAAAAAAACGAACTATCATCGATATCATTCAAATTATCTGGACGATGAAGGTTTCTAAAAGAAGATCGTTCGAAAATGATTCCTATTCCAATCTTATCAGTTCTTTGTTTGACGAATGACTGAAAAACCAGAAAATCTTCAACGAAAACCAAAACTAGAACTTACAGCGTCGCAATTCACTTCTAATGTGTAAGGCTCTTCAGTATTGAGACTGATACAACACTTCGGCCAGAACTGCTTTTTCACGGAAAAAGACTGGCTTGATTTTATCAACTTTTTACTGAATTCAATTTCAGCTTCTTTCTCTCTCTCCGCCTTTTCAGCAGCTTCTTTCTTGGCCTTCTCCTCAGCTTCCTTCTTGGCTTTGGCAGCTTTCTCATCAGCTTCCTTCTTGGCTTTCTCGTCAGCTTCCTTCTTGGCTTTGGCAGCATTCTCATCAGCTTCCTTCTTGGCTTTCTCGTCAGCTTCCTTCTTGGCTTTGGCAGCATTCTCGTCAGCTTCTTTCTTGACTTTGGCAGCTTTCTCATCAGCTTCCTTTTTGGCTTTCTCGTCAGCTTCTTTCTTGGCTTTGGCAGCTTTCTCGTCAGCTTCCTTTTTGGCTTTCTCGTCAGCTTCTTTCTTGGCTTTGGCAGCTTTCTCGTCAGCTTCTTTCTTGGCTTTGGCAGCATTCTCATCAGCTTCCTTCTTGGCTTTCTCGTCAGCTTCCTTCTTGGCTTTGGCAGCATTCTCGTCAGCTTCTTTCTTGACTTTGGCAGCTTTCTCATCAGCTTCCTTTTTGGCTTTCTCGTCAGCTTCTTTCTTGACTTTGGCAGCTTTCTCATCAGCTTCCTTTTTGGCTTTCTCGTCAGCTTCTTTCTTGGCTTTGGCAGCTTTCTCGTCAGCTTCCTTTTTGGCTTTCTCGTCAGCTTCTTTCTTGGCTTTGGCAGCTTTCTCGTCAGCTTCTTTCTTGGCTTTCTCGTCAGCTTCTTTCTTGACTTTGGCAGCTTTCTCATCAGCTTCCTTTTTGGCTTTCTCGTCAGCTTCTTTCTTGGCTTTGGCAGCTTTCTCATCAGCTTCCTTTTTGGCTTTCTCGTCAGCTTCTTTCTTGGCTTTCTCGTCAGCTTCTTTCTTGGCTTTGGCAGCTTTCTCGTCAGCTTCTTTCTTGGCTTTCTCGTCAGCTTCTTTCTTGACTTTGGCAGCTTTCTCATCAGCTTCCTTCTTGGCTTTCTCGTTAGCTTCTTTCTTGACTTTGGCAGCTTTCTCATCAGCTTCCTTCTTGGCTTTCTCGTCAGCTTCTTTCTTGACTTTGGCAGCTTTCTCATCAGCTTCCTTCTTGGCTTTCTCGTCAGCTTCTTTCTTGGCTTTGGCAGCTTTCTCATCAGCTTCCTTCTTGGCTTTCTCGTCAGCTTCTTTCTTGGCTTTGGCAGCTTTCTCATCAGCTTCCTTCTTGGATTTCTCGTCAGCTTCTTTCTTGGCTTTGGCAGCATTCTCATCAGCTTCCTTCTTGGCTTTCTCGTCAGCTTCTTTCTTGGCTTTGGCAGCTTTCTCATCAGCTTCCTTTTTGACTTTATCGTCAGCTTCATTCTTGATCTTGGCAGCTTTGTCGTCAGCTTCTTTCTTGGCCTTAGCAGCTTTGTCTTCAGCTTCCTTCTTGGCTTTCTCGTTAGCTTCTTTCTTGACTTTGGCAGCTTTCTCATCAGCTTCCTTCTTGGCTTTCTCGTCAGCTTCTTTCTTGGCTTTGGCAGCTTTCTCATCAGCTTCCTTTTTGGCTTTCTCGTCAGCTTCTTTCTTGGCTTTCTCGTCAGCTTCTTTCTTGGCTTTGGCAGCTTTCTCGTCAGCTTCTTTCTTGGCTTTCTCGTCAGCTTCTTTCTTGACTTTGGCAGCTTTCTCATCAGCTTCCTTCTTGGCTTTCTCGTTAGCTTCTTTCTTGACTTTGGCAGCTTTCTCATCAGCTTCCTTCTTGGCTTTCTCGTCAGCTTCTTTCTTGACTTTGGCAGCTTTCTCATCAGCTTCCTTCTTGGCTTTCTCGTCAGCTTCTTTCTTGGCTTTGGCAGCTTTCTCATCAGCTTCCTTCTTGGCTTTCTCGTCAGCTTCTTTCTTGGCTTTGGCAGCTTTCTCATCAGCTTCCTTCTTGGATTTCTCGTCAGCTTCTTTCTTGGCTTTGGCAGCATTCTCATCAGCTTCCTTCTTGGCTTTCTCGTCAGCTTCTTTCTTGGCTTTGGCAGCTTTCTCATCAGCTTCCTTTTTGACTTTATCGTCAGCTTCATTCTTGATCTTGGCAGCTTTGTCGTCAGCTTCTTTCTTGGCCTTAGCAGCTTTGTCTTCAGCTTCCTTCTTGGCTTTCTCGTTAGCTTCTTTCTTGACTTTGGCAGCTTTCTCATCAGCTTCCTTCTTGGCTTTCTCGTCAGCTTCTTTCTTGACTTTGGCAGCTTTCTCATCAGCTTCCTTCTTGGCTTTCTCGTCAGCTTCTTTCTTGACTTTGGCAGCTTTCTCATCAGCTTCCTTCTTGGCTTTCTCGTCAGCTTCTTTCTTGGCTTTGGCAGCTTTCTCGTCAGCTTCTTTCTTGGCTTTGGCAGCTTTCTCATCAGCTTCCTTTTTGGCTTTCTCGTCAGCTTCTTTCTTGGCTTTGGCAGCTTTCTCATCAGCTTCCTTCTTGGCTTTCTCGTCAGCTTCTTTCTTGGCTTTGGCAGCTTTCTCATCAGCTTCCTTTTTGGCTTTCTCGTCAGCTTCTTTCTTGGCTTTGGCAGCTTTCTCATCAGCTTCCTTCTTGGCTTTCTCGTCAGCTTCTTTCTTGGCTTTGGCAGCTTTCTCATCAGCTTCCTTCTTGGCTTTCTCGTTAGCTTCTTTCTTGGCTTTGGCAGCTTTCTCATCAGCTTCCTTCTTGGCTTTCTCGTTAGCTTCTTTCTTGACTTTGGCAGCTTTCTCATCAGCTTCCTTCTTGGCTTTGGCAGCTTTCTCATCAGCTTCCTTTTTGGCTTTCTCGTCAGCTTCTTTCTTGGCTTTGGCAGCTTTCTCATCAGCTTCCTTCTTGGCTTTCTCGTCAGCTTCTTTCTTGGCTTTGGCAGCTTTCTCATCAGCTTCCTTCTTGGCTTTCTCGTTAGCTTCTTTCTTGGCTTTGGCAGCTTTCTCATCAGCTTCCTTCTTGGCTTTCTCGTCAGCTTCTTTCTTGGCTTTGGCAGCTTTCTCGTCAGCTTCTTTCTTGACTTTGGCAGCTTTCTCAACAGCTTCCTTCTTGGCTTTCTCGTCAGCTTCTTTCTTGGCTTTGGCAGCTTTCTCATCAGCTTCCTTCTTGGCTTTCTCGTTAGCTTCTTTCTTGACTTTGGCAGCTTTCTCAACAGCTTCCTTCTTGGCTTTCTCGTCAGCTTCTTTCTTGACTTTGGCAGCTTTCTCATCAGCTTCCTTCTTGGCTTTGGCAGCTTTCTCATCAGCTTCCTTTTTGGCTTTCTCGTCAGCTTCTTTCTTGGCTTTGGCAGCTTTCTCATCAGCTTCCTTCTTGGCTTTCTCGTCAGCTTCTTTCTTGGCTTTGGCAGCTTTCTCGTCAGCTTCTTTCTTGACTTTGGCAGCTTTCTCAACAGCTTCCTTCTTGGCTTTCTCGTCAGCTTCTTTCTTGGCTTTGGCAGCTTTCTCATCAGCTTCCTTCTTGGCTTTCTCGTTAGCTTCTTTCTTGACTTTGGCAGCTTTCTCAACAGCTTCCTTCTTGGCTTTCTCGTCAGCTTCTTTCTTGACTTTGGCAGCTTTCTCATCAGCTTCCTTCTTGGCTTTGGCAGCTTTCTCATCAGCTTCCTTTTTGGCTTTCTCGTCAGCTTCTTTCTTGGCTTTGGCAGCTTTCTCATCAGCTTCCTTTTTGGCTTTCTCGTCAGCTTCTTTCTTGGCTTTGGCAGCTTTCTCATCAGCTTCCTTTTTGGCTTTCTCGTCAGCTTCTTTCTTGGCTTTGGCAGCTTTCTCATCAGCTTCCTTCTTGGCTTTCTCGTCAGCTTCTTTCTTGGCTTTGGCAGCTTTCTCATCAGCTTCCTTCTTGGCTTTCTCGTCAGCTTCTTTCTTGACTTTGGCAGCTTTCTCATCAGCTTCCTTCTTGGCTTTCTCGTTAGCTTCTTTCTTGACTTTGGCAGCTTTCTCATCAGCTTCCTTCTTGACTTTCTCGTCAGCTTCTTTCTTGACTTTGGCAGCTTTCTCATCAGCTTCCTTCTTGGCTTTCTCGTCAGCTTCTTTCTTGGCTTTGGCAGCTTTCTCATCAGCTTCCTTCTTGGCTTTCTCGTCAGCTTCTTTCTTGGCTTTGGCAGCATTCTCATCAGCTTCCTTCATGGCTTTCTCGTCAGCTTCTTTCTTGGCTTTGGCAGCTTTCTCATCAGCTTCCTTCTTGGCTTTCTCGTCAGCTTCTTTCTTGACTTTGGCAGCTTTCTCATCAGCTTCCTTCTTGGCTTTCTCGTCAGCTTCTTTCTTGGCTTTGGCAGCTTTCTCATCAGCTTCCTTCTTGGCTTTCTCGTCAGCTTCTTTCTTGGCTTTGGCAGCTTTCTCATCAGCTTCCTTCTTGGCTTTCTCGTCAGCTTCTTTCTTGGCTTTGGCAGCTTTCTCATCAGCTTCCTTCTTGGCTTTCTCGTCAGCTTCTTTCTTGACTTTGGCAGCTTTCTCATCAGCTTCCTTCTTGGCTTTGGCAGCTTTCTCATCAGCTTCCTTCTTGGCTTTCTCGTCAGCTTCTTTCTTGGCTTTGGCAGCTTTCTCATCAGCTTCCTTCTTGGCTTTCTCGTCAGCTTCTTTCTTGGCTTTGGCAGCTTTCTCATCAGCTTCCTTCTTGGCTTTCTCGTCAGCTTCTTTCTTGGCTTTGGCAGCTTTCTCATCAGCTTCCTTCTTGGCTTTCTCGTCAGCTTCTTTCTTGGCTTTGGCAGCTTTCTCATCAGCTTCCTTCTTGGCTTTCTCGTCAGCTTCTTTCTTGGCTTTGGCAGCTTTCTCATCAGCTTCCTTCTTGGCTTTCTCGTCAGCTTCTTTCTTGGCTTTGGCAGCATTCTCATCAGCTTCCTTCTTGACTTTATCGTCAGCTTCTTTCTTGGCTTTGGCAGCTTTCTCATCAGCTTCCTTCTTGACTTTATCGTCAGCTTCTTTCTTGGCTTTGGCAGCTTTCTCATCAGCTTCCTTCTTGACTTTATCGTCAGCTTCCTTCTTGGCTTTATCGTCAGTTTCTTTCTGAGCTTTGGCAGCTTTCTCATCAGCTCCCTTCTTGGCTTTCTCGTCAGCTTCTTTCTTGGCTTTGGCAGCTTTCTCATCAGCTTCCTTCTTGGCTTTCTCGTCAGCTTCTTTCTTGGCTTTGACAGCTTTCTCATCAGCTTCCTTCTTGGCTTTCTCGTCAGCTTCTTTCTTGGCTTTCTCGTCAGCTTCTTTTTTGACTTTGGCAGCTTTGTCTTCAGCTTCCTTCTTGGCTTTCTCGTCAGCTTCTTTCTTGGCTTTGGCAGCTTTGTCTTCAGCTTCCTTCTTGGCTTTTGTTGGGGTTCTGTGGTGTTGTTGTGATTGCTCGCCAAAAAACCACGATATGTGTGAGTGTGTGTTGCAAGTTGAAGTTAATCTCAAACTTGGGTAATTAAACCTTTATTATTAAAAGCAAAAAGTAAAATAAATTCAACAACAAGTGATAATATAAATTTAACAACAAATTATAATCAAAATGATATAAAATTAAAAGCAAGAAGTTTGTGTGTGCCGCAAGAAGGTGTCCTTTTATACCGGCAGTGGGCGGACCATCGTTCTTCACCAAGACGCCAGATGCCATTGTTCTTCACCAAGACGCCAGATGCCATTGTTCTTCACCAAGACGCCAGATGCCATTGTTCTTCACCAAGACGCCAGATGCCATTTGAATCAAGTTGCAACGTGCCTTTGCACAAAGTTGATCATATAAAATATTGCTATACAAAATCGTATCAAATGTTGAAATATAAAATTGCGTCATAAGGTTAAAGTACAAATCGAATCAATCTTGCAAATGGTGCAATATTAACTATTATTACAATGAAACCATTTGCAAATGTTATGATTTGTGCAGGCAGATTATTATTATTGAATCTTTAGATGATAAATGATTATGTGTGGGTTGAGATTCTCAACACTCCCCCCGGGAAAAAGAATGTAAGAATAAGATTATAAGCGGGATCAATGGTATGTTTCCTGTAGCCCGTCGTCTCGGTCTTAGTCTTCGACAGATTCTGACTGGTATCATCGCAATTTTGAATAATCCGTGTAGGATCATCTTGAAGATCAGACTCGTAGTTTGTATTCCATATGTGTAGATCAGGAATGCCAAAATTAGTCCAATTCCAGCGATGATTGTGACCGTTATGAACATTGAAAGCATAAAAGATTTGTAGACTTCCAGTAGATGGTGGAAATCCGGTAATTGTATTTTTCCGTACAGTTTTGTCTTTCCCGTTAGTACTTTCCATGATTCGTCCCATATGGAACCATGAAATTTCAAAATTGAGTTTATCGAGAAGTTGTTTGACCCTCGTCCGCAGTTTACTGTGCATGTCCGGTCGAATTTTGCCGTATCAATAAAGAATCGTAAAGTGGTTGTAGATCCTGTCGGAGTGCATTTTACTGCGAACTTCTCCGTGCCGCAGTTCACATCCCCAATGACTTCCTTTCGTTTCGAAGTACATTTAACTTCTGTTCTTGATCCTTCTTCACAACTGTAACATCCCTCTGCTTGGCTGTTTTCGATTGAGCATTCGTCGATTGTTTTGATGATTGTAATATCTTCCAGCTCATCAATGCTAATGGCTATTTCGGCTGCTGTCGCTTGTTCTGACACTGCCCTTACCTTCCCATTGTTTGAACCTCTGATTTGCCAAACTGGGGTAGTAATTGGAAGTGCGTACGACAAATCGATCAGTTTTTCTTCAATTTTTTGATCTTTGCACGTACAGTGCATCGTTTCTTCACTTGGATCGCATTTGCAGTTTTCTTCAAATGAACAATTCATGGATTTTGCGTTTCCTTCAGAGTCGCATCGTACAATTGGAAGTTCGTTTTCTTTCCACATTGCTATCGATTTTCCCTCCCTCAGAAACCACGTGTTCAAAATTGGTGAGTTGGGAATATGAACCATTTTCAGTGAAATCCCGTTTTTGCCCACCAAAATATTCTCATTGATTTTTAGCTTTGTTGCTAGTGATGTTTGTTTTGCGTTCTTTGACGATATTTCTGTGACCTTGATGTTGACATTGAGGAATTCTTTCCACACTTCGCATTGAAAAATTTCGTAAATTGAAGACGATGTCGGCTCAGCGTAGATTCTGTAGAACAAACATCCGGTACTTGGAAAGAAACATCCGCATGCCATATCTCCACAGCTTGCTCTGCATCCTGTGAATCCCAAGTGGTCATTCACTTCCTTGAATTCCTCAATTTTCGACGACCTTGTAATTCCATCGCATTTTGTTCCTGTGCATGATCCTGCATGTGGGCATCTTTTTGCACTTAACACTTTTTGGATTGTGTTTCGTGTAAATGTGACAATTTGTTTTTCACATTTCAATTCAATATTGATCCATTGAATCCGTATTTCTTTCGTGTATGTTCCATTTCGTGAGATTCGGAGGCATACTTCTTGTTTCCCCGCATTTAGTGTGAGGATTTCTGATGTTTTTATTCTGCATTTCATTGATCCGTTGTCCTTAATAATGCACGTTTTGTCTTTTGAAGTTGACATTTCGATTTCTTGGCATGCGTTGGCCAATTTTAGATTTGAAGCAAATATAGTTGCTATGAATAGCACCGTTACCATTTCATAAAATCTTCTATGTTTATGTCGCGGTTCTTCGTTTCGCTCTTTTCTGAATTTTCTCCATTTTCCTATGAGCCAGTTCCTTATTGTTGAAAATGTTGTCTTCAGAATTATCCACCCTAAACGTAAGACGTGTCGTAGGATGACCATTGTTTGCCATCCCATCTGAATTGCTAGGAAACATGGTCCTCCAATTGGCACTTTCACTCTAGCGATTATGAAGCAAATAGCGAAGATAATGTACAGAGTGAAAAATACCATGGCTATTGCCAATTTTGGGTTGCATTCTGGATTTGTAATTGTAGCTGTGCACCAAAAACAGTTTACTGCGTTGCATATATTTACTGCTGGACATTGAAGATCTGTTATTTGGATTCCATCCGCTCGTAGCCTTTTTATAGTGATTTTGTGGCTGCTAAGCTTGATTTTTGTAGGCATCAAAATTTCCTTGTAATTTTCATCTGCCATACTTTCTTGTTGAATACAGTAGTCCTTTGCACAAATTTCCAGCTTCGAGATGCCCGTGACATTCAGTCTTAATCCGTTATCCGTGCAGATTGCTGTTTGATTTTCAGCAATTGCTTTTGTTATAGGCAGTAGAAGAGTGATGAGGTATAAGATTGTCCACCATGTATTGGGTTTCCTACCTCCTAGAGTGTAGGAGAAGTTGATATTTGCCACATTGTCGTCCATCCCATAATTGACTTCTTTCCTTTTCCTCAAGTTGTATCTTCTTTCTACTTTTTCCGGAGTTTCTGATATCACTGGATCTTGAGTAATTTCCATTTGTTCTTGATGTTCCTCTTCATCTTCGAGTTCTAGTGGGACTACCAAATTTGGTGGTCTTCGGATAGTTCGTTTTTTCCAGCCTTCGTTTTCTGGATTTGTCATGTAGGTTACTTCGATTTCACGTACCTCTTTCTTGGAATTTCTGATGATCTTCGTTATCCGTCCCATCTTCCATACGTTTCTCGGATATCGTTCATCGCATATTAGTACTACTTTTCCCAATGTAGGAATTTCATTCGTACCTTTTTTATTATCCATCCGAAGTTTGTGAGTTTCCCTCAGTTGATTCAGGTATTTCTCGGTAAATATTTTCCAAAATTTTTCTGTCATTGCATAGGATGATTTGAGACTTCTTCTAATGTCTCGCATGGTTTTTAGCTCGTCCTCTTTCGCATCCCACTGAATGCCCAAGAACTTCATTTCATGAGTTGCAGCTCGGTCTACTTCAGGAATCGATTGCATCAATTCGCCATTATTCGTCAGAAATTCCCTTAAGTTCATTCCCATTTCTTGGAAAACTTTTTTGGATTTTGTGTAGATTGATTGGAGCTCAGTTGCTTTTGTCTTGTCCGTCGTTATTGCCAAGTTGTCGACGTACATGTTGTTTTTTATTTCGTGTGTTAGAGCATTGTTTGTCTGCTCTAGATGATAGAGAATGGTGCCCGCTAGTAGGAACGGGCTGCAATTCAGTCCGAAAATGACTCGGTTGAATCGAAATATGACGATGTTGTTTTTTGTTGCTGATTTTTTAAA
The DNA here is from genome assembly GCA_963572285.1 of Caenorhabditis drosophilae. Taxonomy (NCBI): domain Eukaryota; kingdom Metazoa; phylum Nematoda; class Chromadorea; order Rhabditida; family Rhabditidae; genus Caenorhabditis; species Caenorhabditis drosophilae. The sequence continues at coordinate 1,191,720 of OY751564.1, read as the reverse complement.
GTCCTTCAGCCATAGCACCCTCGTGGCGTCTCGGTCTTCTTCGTGTATGAAGACTTGAAGGAAGGCCTTTTCTACGTCCGATATTATGGCTGTATCTCCCGAGCGGAATCGTAGGAAAAGGTGGCTGATTTCTGGCAGAATGACTGGTCCTTGATAGAGCATGTCATTCAATGATGGTTTGTTTTTCAGATGGCTCGATCCGTCGATCACCACCCTGACCTTTGTGGTCGTTTTTTGTGGTGTTACCACAGGCTGGTGTGGATTGTAGTGTATCCATTTTTTCGAATCGTCTCCGGATTGGACTCGTTCAATGATCCCATCCTCTTCTTGTTTTTTGAAAATTTTGTCAATTTCTTGGAGTACATCTGGATTGAACTGTTTCGAGATGCTCTCCAACCGTCGTAGAGCAATTCCGTAATTGTCGGGAAGTGATTCCCTTGCTCCTGGTTTTGTGGGCAGTCGTACGAAATATCGATCTCCCCGTTTTTCGATTGTTCTCTTGAAGTTCTCGTGGACTTTCTCATCCTCGATCCGTTTTTCATCTTTCAATGATCCTGTGAATTCTTCTTGGCCCAACATTTCAAATTCCATTTGAAAGTCGTTTTCTTCTGGCACTATTGAGTTGTTGAAAGAGATTGCTTCGTGTTCTGGTTCTTGGATTTCGGATGGCTTTCCCATCGTCGTACATCCGTAAATTGTGTTGATTAGTTTTATTCCGGAAGGTAGATTTACTGTTCCAATTTGGATATCACTGTAGTAATCCATGCCAATCGTAATGTCGGGTTCCGAATGGCTGTCGAATGCTTCTGAGTTGACTGTATATTCCATTTTTGCAATATATTGCAGGTCTTGATCCGTCAGCTTGGCTTTCGAAAGTTTTCCGGTCATTTTTTCAGTAACCATTACTTTTAAACTTCGAACCGCGCCTGATGCTTCCTGCAGACTGATTTTTGCCACGTCCATGGATTTTTGTTCGATGTCATTCGAGAATGTTTGCATCCCGAACCGTGTAAATCCAATTTTCTCGAGTTCCCAGTTTTCGGCCAGTGATCTCGTGACGTAGCTGTTGCTTGATCCGTTGTCTAGAAAAACGGATATGTTTTGCCATTCGCCTAGCTTTTGATTATAGGCTTTCGTCCTGAGCGTGATAAGTTTGCCCTGAGGAGGCATCTCAATTTCCTTCAAATTTGAGTCCCCCATATTTTCCTCCTCAATTTTTTCCTGTGTTTGTTTTGAGAAGTTGTTGTTACTGGTTGATTTCGCTCCATTTCGCTGAATCAACCATTCCTTTTCATTCGTTTTCTCTTTCTTGTCCGTTGGAGACTTTGTCTGCTGCATTTCTTTTCTGTCCGATAAACAGAGTGCTGAATGGTGACGTCCATTGCAATGTTTGCAATTCATCAGTGACTGACATTCCCTTGTGTCATGGTTGTTTGCTAAGCAATTCCAGCACGTACCTTTTTTTGTTTTTAAAAGGGCTCTTCTAGTTTGTGGTGTACTGTATTTGTCGCAGTTGAACACATGATGTCCTTCGTTTTCACATAATTTACATACTGGTGTAAATCTGTTTTGTTTCGATTTTGTTGTATGGGTCGAATTTCTGGAATTTGAACCATCCGACGGGTGTCTCCTTCCCATTTGGCTGTTGGTCATGTGTTTACCACCAGGTTGCAAACCCTTTCGGAGAGATTGTTTAGCCCTGGTCAAGTCCCTTTCGCGTTCGAGAATTATCCCGACTTCGGCGAGTAGTTCCGTTATTGTCCATTCTTCTCCTTTCCTTGCGTCTTTTGCGCTTTTCTTTAGTATTCGTTCTTGAATTCTTTCCGAAAATTTTTCAATGATCATAGATCTTATTAAACTGCCTTCCATAGGCTCTCCTCTTCGGTGTAGTTGATCTACTAATATAAAAATTCTGTCGAACATGTCTTGTTGATCCGTTGTTTGATCGGATAATGCACGTAAATTTCGCAGCTCCTCATTCATTTCGTTAATTACTAATTTTTGGTTGTCATAACGTTTTTTGAGTAGTGCTACTGCCGCTTCATAGTTATCTTCGTTGACGTCGTATCTTCTTATCAGCTTTGCTGCTGATCCTTTCAGGTAATAGTGCAAATATGTGAATTTGGTCATATTGCTGATTTCCGTGTTGTTGTGGAACGAATTTTCGAACATCGCCCAAAAGTTTTTAAACTGACTTATATCTCCGTCAAAGTATGGGATTTCGATCTTTGGTAGGGTTGCCGGGTTCTTCTTATTTGGCTTTTCTTCTTCTAGATTATTGTCCGACTCCGTTTTCTCTTTTTGTTGTGTCGGAAGACTGGTTCGCGTAGCTTTCCAAATTTCGATCCTTTCCCCTCCTGCAATTTGGAGTTCTTCACCGACCGACATGATTCTAATTGCTTCTGCTGTTCTTCTGCTTGCTTCATCTCTTTCGGCTTTGTCTGCGTTCGTGTACTTTTCCGTTTCTTCCACGAAGCTTTCCATTGCTATTTTTAGATGCGCCATTGTTTTCTCGAGCGATGACAAGTTAGCGGTGAGAACTATTTCCGTTTTAATATCCGAGGTGTCATTGTCCGTTTCTGTCAGTATCTTTTCGACCTGGTATCCCTTTTTGTTTACGGCTTCTCCAGCACGTACCATTTTTTGAAAAATGTGCTCCATCGAAGCGCTACTCATTTTTCTTGTTAATTGAACAACTATATGGTTGTGTCGATGTTAGGTTGGAATAGTGTAATGTGTAGACGGTGAATCGGCTTTTACGAGTATGTTAGTAACTACGTGGATTCCTGTCCATGCACATGTACCAAAGGTATAGTTAGTAAGAATTTTTTGGAAAAGGCTTCCAAAACAGTTTTATAAAGAAATATCGTGGCTGCCACGCGGTCAAAAAATAATAGAACGTACTAGTCTTCCGTAATTGCTTGAGTGAATCTCCGGAATGATTTGGACTTTGTACTGCTCCGACTTCGTAGATCGTCGATGCACCAATGTTGGGGTTCTGTGGTGTTGTTGTGATTGCTCGCCAAAAAACCACGATATGTGTGAGTGTGTGTTGCAAGTTGAAGTTAATCTCAAACTTGGGTAATTAAACCTTTATTATTAAAAGCAAAAAGTAAAATAAATTCAACAACAAGTGATAATATAAATTTAACAACAAATTATAATCAAAATGATATAAAATTAAAAGCAAGAAGTTTGTGTGTGCCGCAAGAAGGTGTCCTTTTATACCGGCAGTGGGCGGACCATCGTTCTTCACCAAGACGCCAGATGCCATTGTTCTTCACCAAGACGCCAGATGCCATTGTTCTTCACCAAGACGCCAGATGCCATTGTTCTTCACCAAGACGCCAGATGCCATTTGAATCAAGTTGCAACGTGCCTTTGCACAAAGTTGATCATATAAAATATTGCTATACAAAATCGTATCAAATGTTGAAATATAAAATTGCGTCATAAGGTTAAAGTACAAATCGAATCAATCTTGCAAATGGTGCAATATTAACTATTATTACAATGAAACCATTTGCAAATGTTATGATTTGTGCAGGCAGATTATTATTATTGAATCTTTAGATGATAAATGATTATGTGTGGGTTGAGATTCTCAACAGCTTTCTCGTCAGCTTCTTTCTTGGCTTTGGCAGCTTTCTCGTCAGCTTCTTTCTTGGCTTTGGCAGCTTTGTCTTCAGCTTCCTTCTTGGCTTTCTCGTCAGCTTCTTTCTTGGCTTTGACAGCTTTCTCGTCAGCTTCTTTCTTGGCTTTGGCAGCTTTCTCATCAGCTTCCTTCTTGGCTTTCTCCTCAGCTTCTTTCTTGGCTTTGGCAGCTTTGTCTTCAGCTTCCTTCTTGGCTTTCTCGTCAGCTTCTTTCTTGGCTTTGGCAGCTTTCTCGTCAGCTTCTTTCTTGGCTTTGGCAGCTTTCTCATCAGCTTCCTTCTTGGCTTTCTCGTCAGCTTCTTTCTTGGCTTTGGCAGCTTTCTCGTCAGCTTCTTTCTTGGCTTTGGCAGCTTTCTCGTCAGCTTCTTTCTTGGCTTTGGCAGCTTTGTCTTCAGCTTCCTTCTTGGCATTCTCGTCAGCTTCTTTCTTGGCTTTGGCAGCTTTGTCTTCAGCTTCCTTCTTGGCTTTCTCGTCAGCTTCTTTCTTGACTTTGGCAGCTTTCTCATCAGCTTCTTTCTTGGCTTTCTCGTCAGCTTCTTTCTTGGCTTTGGCAGCATTCTCATCAGCTTCCTTCTTGGCTTTCTCGTCAGCTTCTTTCTTGGCTTTGGCAGCTTTCTCATCAGCTTCCTTCTTGGCTTTCTCGTCAGCTTCTTTCTTGGCTTTGGCAGCTTTCTCATCAGCTTCCTTCTTGGCTTTCTCGTCAGCTTCTTTCTTGGCTTTGGCAGCTTTCTCATCAGCTTCCTTCTTGGCTTTCTCGTCAGCTTCTTTCTTGGCTTTGGCAGCTTTCTCATCAGCTTCCTTCTTGGCTTTCTCGTCAGCTTCTTTCTTGACTTTGGCAGCTTTCTCATCAGCTTCTTTCTTGGCTTTCTCGTCAGCTTCTTTCTTGGCTTTGGCAGCATTCTCATCAGCTTCCTTCTTGACTTTATCGTCAGCTTCTTTCTTGGCTTTGGCAGCTTTCTCATCAGCTTCCTTCTTGACTTTATCGTCAGCTTCTTTCTTGGCTTTGGCAGCTTTCTCATCAGCTTCCTTCTTGACTTTATCGTCAGCTTCCTTCTTGGCTTTATCGTCAGTTTCTTTCTGAGCTTTGGCAGCTTTCTCATCAGCTCCCTTCTTGGCTTTCTCGTTAGCTTCTTTCTTGACTTTGGCAGCTTTCTCATCAGCTTCCTTCTTAGCTTTCTCGTCAGCTTCTTTCTTGGCTTTGGCAGCTTTCTCATCAGCTTCCTTCTTGGCTTTCTCGTCAGCTTCTTTCTTGGCTTTGGCAGCTTTCTCGTCAGCTTCTTTCTTGGCTTTGGCAGCTTTCTCATCAGCTTCCTTCTTGGCTTTCTCGTCAGCTTCTTTCTTGGCTTTGGCAGCTTTCTCATCAGCTTCCTTCTTGGCTTTCTCGTCAGCTTCTTTCTTGACTTTGGCAGCTTTCTCATCAGCTTCCTTCTTGGCTTTCTCGTCAGCTTCTTTCTTGGCTTTGGCAGCTTTCTCATCAGCTTCCTTCTTGGCTTTCTCGTCAGCTTCTTTCTTGACTTTGGCAGCTTTCTCATCAGCTTCCTTCTTGGCTTTCTCGTCAGCTTCTTTCTTGACTTTGGCAGCTTTCTCATCAGCTTCCTTCTTAGCTTTCTCGTCAGCTTCTTTCTTGGCTTTGGCAGCTTTCTCATCAGCTTCCTTCTTGGCTTTCTCGTCAGCTTCTTTCTTGGCTTTGGCAGCTTTCTCGTCAGCTTCTTTCTTGGCTTTGGCAGCTTTCTCATCAGCTTCCTTCTTGGCTTTCTCGTCAGCTTCTTTCTTGGCTTTGGCAGCTTTCTCATCAGCTTCCTTCTTGGCTTTCTCGTCAGCTTCTTTCTTGACTTTGGCAGCTTTCTCATCAGCTTCCTTCTTGGCTTTCTCGTCAGCTTCTTTCTTGGCTTTGGCAGCTTTCTCATCAGCTTCCTTCTTGGCTTTCTCGTCAGCTTCTTTCTTGACTTTGGCAGCTTTCTCATCAGCTTCCTTCTTGGCTTTCTCGTCAGCTTCTTTCTTGACTTTGGCAGCTTTCTCATCAGCTTCCTTCTTGGCTTTCTCGTCAGCTTCTTTCTTGACTTTGGCAGCTTTCTCATCAGCTTCCTTCTTGGCTTTCTCGTCAGCTTCTTTCTTGACTTTGGCAGCTTTCTCATCAGCTTCCTTCTTGGCTTTCTCGTCAGCTTCTTTCTTGGCTTTGGCAGCTTTCTCATCAGCTTCCTTCTTGGCTTTCTCGTCAGCTTCTTTCTTGACTTTGGCAGCTTTCTCATCAGCTTCCTTCTTGGCTTTCTCGTCAGCTTCTTTCTTGACTTTGGCAGCTTTCTCATCAGCTTCCTTCTTGGCTTTCTCGTCAGCTTCTTTCTTGACTTTGGCAGCTTTCTCATCAGCTTCCTTCTTGGCTTTCTCGTCAGCTTCTTTCTTGGCTTTGGCAGCTTTCTCATCAGCTTCCTTCTTGGCTTTCTCGTCAGCTTCTTTCTTGGCTTTGGCAGCTTTCTCATCAGCTTCCTTCTTGGCTTTCTCGTCAGCTTCTTTCTTGGCTTTGGCAGCTTTCTCATCAGCTTCCTTCTTGGCTTTCTCGTCAGCTTCTTTCTTGGCTTTCTCGTCAGCTTCTTTTTTGACTTTGGCAGCTTTGTCTTCAGCTTCCTTCTTGGCTTTCTCGTCAGCTTCTTTCTTGGCTTTGGCAGCTTTGTCTTCAGCTTCCTTCTTGGCTTTCTCGTCAGCTTCTTTCTTGGCTTTGGCAGCTTTCTCGTCAGCTTCTTTCTTGGCTTTGGCAGCTTTGTCTTCAGCTTCCTTCTTGGCTTTCTCGTCAACTTCTTTCTTGGCTTTGACAGCTTTCTCGTCAGCTTCTTTCTTGGCTTTGGCAGCTTTCTCATCAGCTTCCTTCTTGGCTTTCTCCTCAGCTTCTTTCTTGGCTTTGGCAGCTTTGTCTTCAGCTTCCTTCTTGGCTTTCTCGTCAGCTTCTTTCTTGGCTTTGGCAGCTTTCTCGTCAGCTTCTTTCTTGGCTTTGGCAGCTTTGTCTTCAGCTTCCTTCTTGGCTTTCTCGTCAACTTCTTTCTTGGCTTTGACAGCTTTCTCGTCAGCTTCTTTCTTGGCTTTGGCAGCTTTCTCATCAGCTTCCTTCTTGGCTTTCTCCTCAGCTTCTTTCTTGGCTTTGGCAGCTTTGTCTTCAGCTTCCTTCTTGGCTTTCTCGTCAGCTTCTTTCTTGGCTTTGGCAGCTTTCTCGTCAGCTTCTTTCTTGGCTTTGGCAGCTTTGTCTTCAGCTTCCTTCTTGGCTTTCTCGTCAACTTCTTTCTTGGCTTTGACAGCTTTCTCGTCAGCTTCTTTCTTGGCTTTGGCAGCTTTCTCATCAGCTTCCTTCTTGGCTTTCTCCTCAGCTTCTTTCTTGGCTTTGGCAGCTTTGTCTTCAGCTTCCTTCTTGGCTTTCTCGTCAACTTCTTTCTTGGCTTTGACAGCTTTCTCGTCAGCTTCTTTCTTGGCTTTGGCAGCTTTCTCATCAGCTTCCTTCTTGGCTTTCTCCTCAGCTTCTTTCTTGGCTTTGGCAGCTTTGTCTTCAGCTTCCTTCTTGGCTTTCTCCTCAGCTTCTTTCTTGGCTTTGGCAGCTTTCTCGTCAGCTTCTTTCTTGGCTTTGGCAGCTTTCTCATCAGCTTCCTTCTTGGCTTTCTCGTCAGCTTCTTTCTTGGCTTTGGCAGCTTTCTCGTCAGCTTCTTTCTTGGTTTTGGCAGCTTTCTCATCAGCTTCCTTCTTGGCTTTCTCGTCAGCTTCTTTCTTGACTTTGGCAGCTTTCTCATCAGCATCCTTCTTGGCTTTCTCGTCAGCTTCTTTCTTGGCTTTAACAGCTTTCTCATCAGCTTCCTTCTTGGCTTTCTCGTCAGCTTCTTTCTTGGCTTTGGCAGCTTTATCATCAGCTTCCTTCTTGGCTTTCTCGTCAGCTTCTTTCTTGGCTTTGGCAGCTTTCTCGTCAGCTTCTTTCTTGGCTTTGGCAGCTTTCTCGTCAGCTTCTTTCTTGGCTTTGGCAGCTTTGTCTTCAGCTTCCTTCTTGGCATTCTCGTCAGCTTCTTTCTTGACTTTGGCAGCTTTCTCGTCAGCTTCTTTCTTGGCTTTGGCAGCTTTCTCGTCAGCTTCTTTCTTGGCTTTGGCAGCTTTGTCTTCAGCTTCCTTCTTGGCTTTCTCGTCAGCTTCTTTCTTGACTTTGGCAGCTTTCTCATCAGCTTCCTTCTTGGCTTTGTCGTCAGCTTCTTTCTTGGCTTTGGCAGCTTTGTCTTCAGCTTCCTTCTTGGCATTCTCGTCAGCTTCTTTCTTGACTTTGGCAGCTTTCTTATCAGCTTCTTTCTTGGCTTTGGCAGCTTTCTCGTCAGCTTCTTTCTTGGCTTTGGCAGCTTTGTCTTCAGCTTCCTTCTTGGCATTCTCGTCAGCTTCTTTCTTGGCTTTGGCAGCTTTCTCGTCAGCTTCTTTCTTGGCTTTGGCAGCTTTCTCGTCAGCTTCTTTCTTGGCTTTGGCAGCTTTGTCTTCAGCTTCCTTCTTGGCTTTCTCGTCAGCTTCTTTCTTGACTTTGGCAGCTTTCTCATCAGCTTCCTTCTTGGCTTTCTCGTCAGCTTCTTTCTTGGCTTTGGCAGCTTTGTCTTCAGCTTCCTTCTTGGCTTTCTCGTCAGCTTCTTTCTTGGCTTTGGCAGCTTTCTCGTCAGCTTCTTTCTTGGCTTTGGCAGCTTTGTCTTCAGCTTCCTTCTTGGCTTTCTCGTCAGCTTCTTTCTTGGCTTTGACAGCTTTCTCGTCAGCTTCTTTCTTGGCTTTGGCAGCTTTCTCATCAGCTTCCTTCTTGGCTTTCTCCTCAGCTTCTTTCTTGGCTTTGGCAGCTTTGTCTTCAGCTTCCTTCTTGGCTTTCTCGTCAGCTTCTTTCTTGGCTTTGGCAGCTTTCTCGTCAGCTTCTTTCTTGGCTTTGGCAGCTTTCTCATCAGCTTCCTTCTTGGCTTTCTCGTCAGCTTCTTTCTTGGCTTTGGCAGCTTTCTCGTCAGCTTCTTTCTTGGCTTTGGCAGCTTTCTCGTCAGCTTCTTTCTTGGCTTTGGCAGCTTTGTCTTCAGCTTCCTTCTTGGCATTCTCGTCAGCTTCTTTCTTGGCTTTGGCAGCTTTGTCTTCAGCTTCCTTCTTGGCTTTCTCGTCAGCTTCTTTCTTGGCTTTGGCAGCTTTCTCATCAGCTTCCTTCTTGGCATTCTCGTCAGCTTCTTTCTTGGCTTTGGCAGCTTTCTCGTCAGCTTCTTTCTTGGCTTTGGCAGCTTTCTCATCAGCTTCCTTCTTGGCTTTCTCCTCAGCTTCTTTTTTGACTTTGGCAGCTTTGTCTTCAGCTTCCTTCTTGGCTTTCTCGTCAGCTTCTTTCTTGGCTTTGGCAGCTTTGTCTTCAGCTTCCTTCTTGGCTTTCTCGTCAGCTTCTTTCTTGGCTTTGACAGCTTTCTCGTCAGCTTCTTTCTTGGCTTTGGCAGCTTTCTCATCAGCTTCCTTCTTGGCTTTCTCCTCAGCTTCTTTCTTGGCTTTGGCAGCTTTGTCTTCAGCTTCCTTCTTGGCTTTCTCGTCAGCTTCTTTCTTGGCTTTGGCAGCTTTCTCGTCAGCTTCTTTCTTGGCTTTGGCAGCTTTCTCATCAGCTTCCTTCTTGGCTTTCTCGTCAGCTTCTTTCTTGGCTTTGGCAGCTTTCTCGTCAGCTTCTTTCTTGGCTTTGGCAGCTTTCTCGTCAGCTTCTTTCTTGGCTTTGGCAGCTTTGTCTTCAGCTTCCTTCTTGGCATTCTCGTCAGCTTCTTTCTTGGCTTTGGCAGCTTTGTCTTCAGCTTCCTTCTTGGCTTTCTCGTCAGCTTCTTTCTTGGCTTTGGCAGCTTTCTCATCAGCTTCCTTCTTGGCATTCTCGTCAGCTTCTTTCTTGGCTTTGGCAGCTTTCTCGTCAGCTTCTTTCTTGGCTTTGGCAGCTTTCTCATCAGCTTCCTTCTTGGCTTTCTCCTCAGCTTCTTTTTTGACTTTGGCAGCTTTGTCTTCAGCTTCCTTCTTGGCATTCTCGTCAGCTTCTTTCTTGGCTTTGGCAGCTTTCTCGTCAGCTTCTTTCTTGGCTTTGGCAGCTTTCTCATCAGCTTCCTTCTTGGCTTTCTCCTCAGCTTCTTTTTTGACTTTGGCAGCTTTGTCTTCAGCTTCCTTCTTGGCTTTCTCGTCAGCTTCTTTCTTGACTTTGGCAGCTTTCTCATCAGCTTCCTTCTTGGCTTTCTCGTCAGCTTCTTTCTTGGCTTTGGCAGCTTTGTCTTCAGCTTCCTTCTTGGCTTTCTCGTCAGCTTCTTTCTTGGCTTTGGCAGCTTTCTCGTCAGCTTCTTTCTTGGCTTTGGCAGCTTTGTCTTCAGCTTCCTTCTTGGCTTTCTCGTCAGCTTCTTTCTTGGCTTTGACAGCTTTCTCGTCAGCTTCTTTCTTGGCTTTGGCAGCTTTCTCATCAGCTTCCTTCTTGGCTTTCTCCTCAGCTTCTTTCTTGGCTTTGGCAGCTTTGTCTTCAGCTTCCTTCTTGGCTTTCTCGTCAGCTTCTTTCTTGGCTTTGGCAGCTTTCTCGTCAGCTTCTTTCTTGGCTTTGGCAGCTTTCTCATCAGCTTCTTTCTTGGCTTTGGCAGCTTTCTCGTCAGCTTCTTTCTTGGCCTTAGCAGCTTTGTCTTCAGCTTCCTTCTTGGCATTCTCGTCAGCTTCTTTCTTGGCTTTGGCAGCTTTGTCTTCAGCTTCCTTCTTGGCTTTCTCGTCAGCTTCTTTCTTGGCTTTGACAGCTTTCTCTTCAGCTTCTTTCTTGGCTTTGGCAGCTTTCTCATCAGCTTCCTTCTTGGCTTTCTCCTCAGCTTCTTTCTTGGCTTTGGCAGCTTTGTCTTCAGCTTCCTTCTTGGCTTTCTCGTCAGCTTCTTTCTTGGCTTTGACAGCTTTCTCTTCAGCTTCTTTCTTGGCTTTGGCAGCTTTCTCATCAGCTTCCTTCTTGGCTTTATCGTCAGCTTCTTTCTTGGCCTTAGCAGCTTTGTCTTCAGCTTCCTTCTTGGCTTTATCGTCAGCTTCTTTCTTGGCTTTGGCAGCTTTCTCATCAGCTTCCTTCTTGGCTTTCTCGTCAGCTTCTTTCTTGGCTTTGGCAGCTTTTTCATCAGCTTCCTTCTTGGCTTTATCGTCAGCTTCTTTCTTGGCTTTGGCAGCTTTGTCTTCAGCTTCCTTCTTGGCTTTCTCGTCAGCTTCTTTCTTGGCTTTGGCAGCTTTCTCGTCAGCTTCTTTCTTGACTTTGGCAGCTTTGTCTTCAGCTTCCTTCTTGTTTTTCTCGTCAGCTTCTTTCTTGGCTTTGGCAGCTTTCTCATCAGCTTCCTTCTTGGCTTTCTCGTCAGCTTCTTTCTTGGCTTTGGCAGCTTTTTCATCAGCTTCCTTCTTGGCTTTATCGTCAGCTTCTTTCTTGGCTTTGGCAGCTTTGTCTTCAGCTTCCTTCTTGGCTTTCTCGTCAGCTTCTTTCTTGGCTTTGGCAGCTTTCTCGTCAGCTTCTTTCTTGACTTTGGCAGCTTTGTCTTCAGCTTCCTTCTTGTTTTTCTCGTCAGCTTCTTTCTTGGCTTTGGCAGCTTTCTCATCAGCTTCCTTCTTGGCTTTCTCGTCAGCTTCTTTCTTGGCCTTGGCAGCTTTGTCTTCAGCTTCCTTCTTGTTTTTCTCGTCAGCTTCTTTCTTGGCCTTAGCAGCTTTGTCTTCAGCTTCCTTCTTGGCATTCTCGTCAGCTTCTTTCTTGGCTTTGGCAGCTTTGTCTTCAGCTTCCTTCTTGGCTTTCTCGTCAGCTTCTTTCTTGGCTTTGACAGCTTTCTCTTCAGCTTCTTTCTTGGCTTTGGCAGCTTTCTCATCAGCTTCCTTCTTGGCTTTCTCCTCAGCTTCTTTCTTGGCTTTGGCAGCTTTGTCTTCAGCTTCCTTTTCGGCTTTCTCGTCAGCTTCTTTCTTGGCTTTGGCAGCTTTCTCGTCAGCTTCTTTCTTGACTTTGGCAGCTTTGTCTTCAGCTTCTTTCTTGGCTTTGGCAGCTTTATCATCAGCTTCCTTCTTGGCTTTGGCAGCTTTGTCTTCAGCTTCCTTCTTGGCTTTCTCGTCAGCTTCTTTCTTGGCTTTGACAGCTTTCTCTTCAGCTTCTTTCTTGGCTTTGGCAGCTTTCTCATCAGCTTCCTTCTTGGCTTTCTCGTCAGCTTCTTTCTTGGCTTTGGCAGCTTTCTCATCAGCTTCCTTCTTGGCTTTCTCGTCAGCTTCTTTCTTGGCTTTGGCAGCTTTCTCATCAGCTTCCTTCTTGGCTTTATCGTCAGCTTCTTTCTTGGCCTTAGCAGCTTTGTCTTCAGCTTCCTTCTTGGCTTTATCGTCAGCTTCTTTCTTGGCTTTGGCAGCTTTCTCATCAGCTTCCTTCTTGGCTTTCTCGTCAGCTTCTTTCTTGGCTTTGGAAGCTTTTTCATCAGCTTCCTTCTTGGCTTTATCGTCAGCTTCTTTCTTGGCTTTGGCAGCTTTCTCGTCAGCTTCTTTCTTGACTTTGGCAGCTTTGTCTTCAGCTTCCTTCTTGTTTTTCTCGTCAGCTTCTTTCTTGGCTTTGGCAGCTTTCTCATCAGCTTCCTTCTTGGCTTTCTCGTCAGCTTCTTTCTTGGCCTTGGCAGCTTTGTCTTCAGCTTCCTTCTTGTTTTTCTCGTCAGCTTCTTTCTTGGCTTTGGCAGCTTTCTCATCAGCTTCCTTCTTGGCTTTCTCGTCAGCTTCTTTCTTGGCTTTGGCAGCTTTGTCTTCAGCTTCCTTCTTGGCTTTCTCGTCAGCTTCTTTCTTGGCTTTCTCGTCAGCTTCTTTCTTGGCTTTGGCAGCTTTCTCGTCAGCTTCTTTCTTGACTTTGGCAGCTTTGTCTTCAGCTTCCTTCTTGTTTTTCTCGTCAGCTTCTTTCTTGGCTTTGGCAGCTTTCTCATCAGCTTCCTTCTTGGCTTTCTCGTCAGCTTCTTTCTTGGCCTTGGCAGCTTTGTCTTCAGCTTCCTTCTTGTTTTTCTCGTCAGCTTCTTTCTTGGCTTTGGCAGCTTTCTCATCAGCTTCCTTCTTGGCTTTCTCGTCAGCTTCTTTCTTGGCTTTGGCAGCTTTGTCTTCAGCTTCCTTCTTGGCTTTCTCGTCAGCTTCTTTCTTGGCTTTAGCAGCTTTGTCTTCAGCTTCCTTCTTGGCTTTGGCAGCTTTGTCTTCAGCTTCCTTCTTGGCTTTCTCGTCAGCTTCTTTCTTGGCTTTAGCAGCTTTGTCTTCAGCTTCCTTCTTGGCTTTGGCAGCTTTGTCTTCAGCTTCCTTCTTGGCTTTCTCGTCAGCTTCTTTCTTGGCCTTGGCAGCTTTGTCTTCAGCTTCCTTCTTGTTTTTCTCGTCAGCTTCTTTCTTGGCTTTCTCCTCAGCTTCTTTCTTGGCTTTGGCAGCTTTGTCTTCAGCTTCCTTTTCGGCTTTCTCGTCAGCTTCTTTCTTGGCTTTGGCAGCTTTGTCTTCAGCTTCCTTCTTGGCTTTCTCGTCAGCTTCTTTCTTGGCCTTGGCAGCTTTGTCTTCAGCTTCCTTCTTGTTTTTCTCGTCAGCTTCTTTCTTGGCTTTCTCCTCAGCTTCTTTCTTGGCTTTGGCAGCTTTGTCTTCAGCTTCCTTTTCGGCTTTCTCGTCAGCTTCTTTCTTGGCTTTGGCAGCTTTGTCATCAGCTTCCTTCTTGGCTTTCTCGTCAGCTTCTTTCTTGGCCTTGGCAGCTTTGTCTTCAGCTTCCTTCTTGTTTTTCTCGTCAGCTTCTTTCTTGGCTTTCTCCTCAGCTTCTTTCTTGGCTTTGGCAGCTTTGTCTTCAGCTTCCTTTTCGGCTTTCTCGTCAGCTTCTTTCTTGGCTTTGGCAGCTTTGTCTTCAGCTTCCTTCTTGGCTTTCTCGTCAGCTTCTTTCTTGGCTTTGGCAGCTTTTTCTTCAGCTTCCTTCTTGGCTTTCTCGTCAGCTTCTTTCTTGGCCTTAGCAGCTTTGTCTTCAGCTTCCTTCTTGGCATTCTCGTCAGCTTCTTTCTTGGCTTTGGCAGCTTTGTCTTCAGCTTCCTTCTTGGCTTTCTCGTCAGCTTCTTTCTTGGCTTTGACAGCTTTCTCTTCAGCTTCTTTCTTGGCTTTGGCAGCTTTCTCATCAGCTTCCTTCTTGGCTTTCTCCTCAGCTTCTTTCTTGGCTTTGGCAGCTTTGTCTTCAGCTTCCTTTTCGGCTTTCTCGTCAGCTTCTTTCTTGGCTTTGGCAGCTTTCTCGTCAGCTTCTTTCTTGACTTTGGCAGCTTTGTCTTCAGCTTCTTTCTTGGCTTTGGCAGCTTTCTCATCAGCTTCCTTCTTGGCTTTATCGTCAGCTTCTTTCTTGGCCTTAGCAGCTTTGTCTTCAGCTTCCTTCTTGGCTTTATCGTCAGCTTCTTTCTTGGCTTTGGCAGCTTTGTCTTCAGCTTCTTTCTTGGCTTTCTCGTCAGCTTCTTTCTTGGCTTTGGCAGCTTTCTCATCAGCTTCCTTCTTGTTTTTCTCATCAGCTTCCTTCTTGGCTTTGGAAGCTTTTTCATCAGCTTCCTTCTTGGCTTTATCGTCAGCTTCTTTCTTGGCTTTGGCAGCTTTGTCTTCAGCTTCTTTCTTGGCTTTCTCGTCAGCTTCTTTCTTGGCTTTGGCAGCTTTCTCATCAGCTTCTTTCTTGGCTTTGGAAGCTTTTTCATCAGCTTCCTTCTTGGCTTTATCGTCAGCTTCTTTCTTGGCTTTGGCAGCTTTGTCTTCAGCTTCTTTCTTGGCTTTCTCGTCAGCTTCTTTCTTGGCTTTGGCAGCTTTCTCGTCAGCTTCTTTCTTGACTTTGGCAGCTTTGTCTTCAGCTTCCTTCTTGTTTTTCTCGTCAGCTTCTTTCTTGGCTTTGGCAGCTTTCTCATCAGCTTCCTTCTTGGCTTTCTCGTCAGCTTCTTTCTTGGCCTTGGCAGCTTTGTCTTCAGCTTCCTTCTTGTTTTTCTCGTCAGCTTCTTTCTTGGCTTTGGCAGCTTTCTCATCAGCTTCCTTCTTGGCTTTCTCGTCAGCTTCTTTCTTGGCTTTGGCAGCTTTGTCTTCAGCTTCCTTCTTGGCTTTCTCGTCAGCTTCTTTCTTGGCTTTAGCAGCTTTGTCTTCAGCTTCCTTCTTGGCTTTGGCAGCTTTGTCTTCAGCTTCCTTCTTGGCTTTCTCGTCAGCTTCTTTCTTGGCTTTAGCAGCTTTGTCTTCAGCTTCCTTCTTGGCTTTGGCAGCTTTGTCTTCAGCTTCCTTCTTGGCTTTCTCGTCAGCTTCTTTCTTGGCTTTGGCAGCTTTGTCTTCAGCTTCCTTCTTGTTTTTCTCGTCAGCTTCTTTCTTGGCTTTGGCAGCTTTGTCATCAGCTTCCTTCTTGGCTTTCTCGTCAGCTTCTTTCTTGGCCTTGGCAGCTTTCTCATCAGCTTCCTTCTTGGCTTTCTCGTCAGCTTCTTTCTTGGCTTTGGAAGCTTTTTCATCAGCTTCCTTCTTGGCTTTATCGTCAGCTTCTTTCTTGGCTTTGGCAGCTTTCTCGTCAGCTTCTTTCTTGACTTTGGCAGCTTTGTCTTCAGCTTCCTTCTTGTTTTTCTCGTCAGCTTCTTTCTTGGCTTTGGCAGCTTTCTCATCAGCTTCCTTCTTGGCTTTCTCGTCAGCTTCTTTCTTGGCCTTGGCAGCTTTGTCTTCAGCTTCCTTCTTGGCTTTCTCGTCAGCTTCTTTCTTGGCTTTAGCAGCTTTGTCTTCAGCTTCCTTCTTGGCTTTGGCAGCTTTGTCTTCAGCTTCCTTCTTGGCTTTCTCGTCAGCTTCTTTCTTGGCTTTAGCAGCTTTGTCTTCAGCTTCCTTCTTGGCTTTGGCAGCTTTGTCTTCAGCTTCCTTCTTGGCTTTCTCGTCAGCTTCTTTCTTGGCTTTGGCAGCTTTGTCTTCAGCTTCCTTCTTGTTTTTCTCGTCAGCTTCTTTCTTGGCTTTGGCAGCTTTGTCTTCAGCTTCCTTCTTGGCTTTATCGTCAGCTTCTTTCTTGGCTTTGGCAGCTTTCTCATCAGCTTCCTTCTTGGCTTTCTCGTCAGCTTCTTTCTTGGCTTTGGAAGCTTTTTCATCAGCTTCCTTCTTGGCTTTATCGTCAGCTTCTTTCTTGGCTTTGGCAGCTTTCTCGTCAGCTTCTTTCTTGACTTTGGCAGCTTTGTCTTCAGCTTCCTTCTTGTTTTTCTCGTCAGCTTCTTTCTTGGCTTTGGCAGCTTTCTCATCAGCTTCCTTCTTGGCTTTCTCGTCAGCTTCTTTCTTGGCCTTGGCAGCTTTGTCTTCAGCTTCCTTCTTGTTTTTCTCGTCAGCTTCTTTCTTGGCTTTGGCAGCTTTCTCATCAGCTTCCTTCTTGGCTTTCTCGTCAGCTTCTTTCTTGGCTTTGGCAGCTTTGTCTTCAGCTTCCTTCTTGACTTCATCGTCAGCTTCTTTCTTGGCTTTGGCAGCTTTCTCATCAGCTTCCTTCTTGGTTTTCTCGTCAGCTTCTTTCTTGGCCTTAGCAGCTTTGTCTTCAGCTTCCTTCTTGGCTTTCTCGTCAGCTTCTTTCTTGGCTTTAGCAGCTTTCTCATCAGCTTCCTTCTTGGCTTTATCGTCAGCTTCTTTCTTGGCTTTGGCAGCTTTCTCATCAGCTTCCTTCTTGGCTTTCTCGTCAGCTTCTTTCTTGGCTTTGGCAGCTTTCTCATCAGCTTCCTTCTTGGCTTTCCCGTCAGCTTCTTTCTTGACTTTGGCAGCTTTCTCGTCAGCTTCTTTCTTGGCTTTGGCAGCTTTGTCTTCAGCTTCCTTCTTGGCTTTCTCGTCAGCTTCTTTCTTGGCAGCTTTCTCGTCAACTTCTTTCTTGGCTTTGGCAGCTTTCTCATCAGCTTCCTTCTTGGCTTTCTCGTCAGCTTCTTTCTTGACTTTGGCAGCTTTCTCGTCAGCTTCTTGCTTGGCTTTGGCAGCTTTCTCATCAGCTTCCTTCTTGGCTTTCTCGTCAGCTTCTTTCTTGGCTTTGGCAGCTTTGTCTTCAGCTTCCTTCTTGGCTTTCTCGTCAGCTTCTTTCTTGACTTTGGCAGCTTTCTCGTCAGCTTCTTTCTTGGCTTTGGCAGCTTTGTCTTCAGCTTCCTTCTTGGCTTTCTCGTCAGCTTCTTTCTTGGCTTTGGCAGCTTTCTCGTCAGCTTCTTTCTTGGCTTTGGCAGCTTTCTCATCAGCTTCCTTCTTGGCTTTCTCCTCAGCCTCTTTTTTGACTTTGGCAGCTTTCTCGTCAGCTTCTTGCTTGGCTTTGGCAGCTTTCTCATCAGCTTCCTTCTTGGCTTTCCCGTCAGCTTCTTTCTTGACTTTGGCAGCTTTCTCGTCAGCTTCTTTCTTGGCTTTGGCAGCTTTCTCGTCAGCTTCTTTCTTGGCTTTGGCAGCTTTCTCATCAGCTTCCTTCTTGGCTTTCTCGTCAGCTTCTTTCTTGACTTTGGCAGCTTTCTCGTCAGCTTCTTGCTTGGCTTTGGCAGCTTTCTCATCAGCTTCCTTCTTGGCTTTCTCGTCAGCTTCTTTCTTGACTTTGGCAGCTTTCTCGTCAGCTTCTTTCTTGGCTTTGGCAGCTTTCTCGTCAGCTTCTTTCTTGGCTTTGGCAGCTTTCTCATCAGCTTCCTTCTTGGCTTTCTCGTCAGCTTCTTTCTTGACTTTGGCAGCTTTCTCGTCAGCTTCTTTCTTGGCTTTATCGTCAGCTTCTTTCTTCACATTGGCAGCTTTCTCATCAGCTTCCTTCTTGGCTTTATCGTCAGCTTCTTTCTTGGCCTTAGCAGCTTTGTCTTCAGCTTCCTTTTCGGCTTTCTCGTCAGCTTCTTTCTTGGCTTTGGCAGCTTTGTCTTCAGCTTCCTTCTTGGCTTTCTCGTCAGCTTCTTTCTTGGCTTTGGCAGCTTTGTCTTCAGCTTCCTTCTTGGCTTTCTCGTCAGCTTCTTTCTTGGCTTTGGCAGCCTTTTCGTCAGCTTTTTCAGCTTGTCTGACAACTTCAGCAGGTTTTGGAGCTTCCACGACTGCTTCAGCTTGTTTGACTTCTTCAGCAGGTTTTGGAGCTTCAGCAACTGACTCAGCTTGTTTGACTTCTTCAGCAGGTTTCGGAGCTTCAGAAACTTGTTCAGCTTGTTTGGCTTCTTCAATTGGTTTCGGAGCTTCAGCAACTGCTTCAGTTTGTTTGACTTCTTCAGCCGTTTTCGGAGCTTCTGCAACTGCTTCAGCTTGCTTGGCTTCTTCAATTGGTTTCGGAGCTTCAGCAACTGCTTCAGTTTGTTTGACTTCTTCAACCGATTTTGGAGCTTCAGCAATTTTTTCAGCTGGTTTGATTTTTTCAGCCGCTTTCGGAGCTTCAGCGACTGCTTCAGCTTGTTTGACTTCTTCAGCTGGTTTCGGAGCTTCAGCAACTGGTTCAGCTTGTTTGGCTTCTTCAGCAGGTTTGGGAGCTTTAGCGACGGGTTCAGCTTGCTTGGCTTCTTCAATTGGTTTTGAAGCTTCAGCGACTGCTTCAGCTTGCTTGGCTTCTTCAATTGGTTTCGGAGCTTCAGCAACTGCTTCAGTTTGTTTGACTTCTTCAACCGATTTTGGAGCTTCAGCAATTTTTTCAGCTGGTTTGATTTTTTCAGCCGCTTTCGGAGCTTCAGCGACTGCTTCAGCTTGTTTGACTTCTTCAGCTGGTTTCGGAGCTTCAGCAACTGGTTCAGCTTGTTTGGCTTCTTCAGCAGGTTTGGGAGCTTTAGCGACGGGTTCAGCTTGCTTGGCTTCTTCAATTGGTTTTGAAGCTTCAGCGACTGCTTCAGCTTGCTTGGCTTCTTCAATTGGTTTCGGAGCTTCAGCAACTGCTTCAGTTTGTTTGACTTCTTCAGCCGTTTTCGGAGCTTCAGCAACTGCTTCAGTTTGTTTGACTTCTTCAGTCGGTTTTGGAGCTTCCGCGGCTGGTTCAGCTTTCTTGACTTCTTCAGTCGATTTCGGAGCTTCTGCAACTGCTTCAGCTTGTTTGACTTCTTCAGCAGGTTTTGGAGCTTCTGCAACTGCTTCAGCTTGTTTGACTTCTTCAACTGATTTTGGAGCTTCAGCAATTTTTTCAGCTGGTTTGATTTTTTCAGCCGCTTTCGGAGCTTCAGCGACTGCTTCAGCTTGTTTGACTTCTTCAGCTGGTTTCGGAGCTTCAGCAACTGGTTCAGCTTGTTTGGCTTCTTCAGCAGGTTTGGGAGCTTTAGCGACGGGTTCAGCTTGCTTGGCTTCTTCAATTGGTTTTGAAGCTTCAGCGACTGCTTCAGCTTGCTTGGCTTCTTCAATTGGTTTCGGAGCTTCAGCAACTGCTTCAGTTTGTTTGACTTCTTCAGCCGTTTTCGGAGCTTCAGCAACTGCTTCAGTTTGTTTGACTTCTTCAGTCGGTTTTGGAGCTTCCGCGGCTGGTTCAGCTTTCTTGACTTCTTCAGTCGATTTCGGAGCTTCTGCAACTGCTTCAGCTTGTTTGACTTCTTCAGCAGGTTTTGGAGCTTCTGCAACTGCTTCAGCTTGTTTGACTTCTTCAACTGATTTTGGAGCTTCAGCAATTTTTTCAGCTGGTTTGATTTTTTCAGCCGCTTTCGGAGCTTCAGCGACTGCTTCAGCTTGTTTGACTTCTTCAGCTGGTTTCGGAGCTTCAGCAACTGGTTCAGCTTGTTTGGCTTCTTCAGCAGGTTTGGGAGCTTTAGCGACGGGTTCAGCTTGCTTGGCTTCTTCAATTGGTTTTGAAGCTTCAGCGACTGCTTCAGCTTGCTTGGCTTCTTCAATTGGTTTCGGAGCTTCAGCAACTGGTTCAGCTTGTTTGATTTCTTCAGCAGGTTTTGGAGCTTCAGCGACTGGTTCAGCTTGTTTGATTTCTTCAGCAGGTTTTGGAGCTTCAGCGACTGGTTCAGCTTGTTTGACTTCTTCAGCTGGTTTCGGAGCTTCAGCGACTGGTTCAGCTTGCTTGGCTTCTTCAGCAGGTTTTGGAGCTTCTGCAACTGCTTCAGCTTGTTTGACTTCTTCAACCGATTTTGGAGCTTCAGCGACTGGTTCAGCTTGCTTGGCTTCTTCAATTGGTTTCGGAGCTTCAGCGACTGCTTCAGCTTGCTTGGCTTCTTCAACTGGTTTCGGAGCTTCAGCAACTGCTTCAGTTTGTTTGACTTCTTCAGTCGGTTTTGGAGCTTCCGCGGCTGGTTCAGCTTTCTTGACTTCTTCAGTCGATTTCGGAGCTTCTGCAACTGCTTCAGCTTGTTTGACTTCTTCAACCGATTTTGGAGCTTCAGCAATTTTTTCAGCTGGTTTGATTTTTTCAGCCGCTTTCGGAGCTTCAGCAACTGCTTCAGCTTGCTTGGCTTCTTCAATTGGTTTCGGAGATTCAGCGACTGCTTCAGCTTGCTTGGCTTCTTCAACTGGTTTCGGAGCTTCAGCAACTGCTTCAGTTTGTTTGACTTCTTCAGTCGGTTTTGGAGCTTCCGCGGCTGGTTCAGCTTTCTTGACTTCTTCAGTCGATTTCGGAGCTTCTGCAACTGCTTCAGCTTGTTTGACTTCTTCAACCGATTTTGGAGCTTCAGCAATTTTTTCAGCTGGTTTGATTTTTTCAGCCGCTTTCGGAGCTTCAGCGAATGCTTCAGCTTGCTTGGCTTCTTCAATTGGTTTCGGAGCTTCAGCAACTGCTTCAGTTTGTTTGACTTCTTCAGCCGTTTTCGGAGCTTCAGCAACTGCTTCAGTTTGTTTGACTTCTTCAGTCGATTTCGGAGCTTCTGCAACTGCTTCAGCTTGTTTGACTTCTTCAGCAGGTTTTGGAGCTTCTGCAACTGCTTCAGCTTGTTTGACTTCTTCAACCGATTTTGGAGCTTCAGCAACTGCTTCAGTTTGTTTGACTTCTTCAGCCGCTTTCGGAGCTTCAGCAACTGGTTCAGCTTGCTTGGCTTCTTCAGCTGGTTTTGGAGCTTCAGAAACTTGTTCAGCTTGTTTGACTTCTTCAGTCGGTTTCGAAGCTTCAGCAACTGGTTCAGTTTTCTTGGCTTCTTCAATCGGTTTTGGAGCTTCAGCGACTGGTTCAGCTTGCTTGGCTTCTTCAGCAGGTTTTGGAGCTTCAGAAACTTGTTCAGCTTGTTTGACTTCTTCAGTCGTTTTTGCCACTTCAGCAACTGGTTCTGCTTGTTTAGCTTCTTCAGCTTCAGCAGTTTTTGGAACTTCAGCGACTGGTTCAGCTTGTTTGACTTCTTCAATCGGTTTCGAAGCTTCAGCGACTGGTTCAGTTTTCTTGGCTTCTTCAATCGGTTTCGAAGCTTCAGCGACTGGTTCAGTTTTCTTGGCTTCTTCAATCGGTTTCGGAGCTTCAGCGACTGGTTCAGCTTGTTTGACTTCTTCAGTCGGTTTTGAAGCTTCAGCGACTGGTTCAGCTTGTTTGACTTCTTCAATCGGTTTCGGAGCTTCAGCGACTGGTTCAGCTTGTTTGACTTCTTCAGTCGGTTTTGAAGCTTCAGCGACTGGTTCAGCTTGCTTGGCTTCTTCAATCGGTTTCGGAGCTTCAGCGACTGGTTCAGCTTGTTTGATTTCTTCAGCAGGTTTTGGAGCTTCAGCGACTGGTTCAGCTTGCTTGGCTTCTTCAATCGGTTTCGGAGCTTCAGCGACTGGTTCAGCTTGTTTGACTTCTTCAGCAGGTTTTGGAGCTTCAGAAACTTGTTCAGCTTGTTTGACTTCTTCAGTCGGTTTCGAAGCTTCAGCGACTGGTTCAGCTTGTTTGATTTCTTCAGCAGGTTTTGGAGCTTCAGCAACTGGTTCAGCTTGTTTGATTTCTTCAGCAGGTTTTGGAGCTTCAGCGACTGGTTCAGCTTGTTTGATTTCTTCAGCAGGTTTCGGAGCTTCAGAAACTTGTTCAGCTTGTTTGATTTCTTCAGCAGGTTTTGGAGCTTCAGCAACTGGTTCAGCTTGTTTGATTTCTTCAGCAGGTTTTGGAGCTTCAGCGACTGGTTCAGCTTGTTTGATTTCTTCAGCAGGTTTTGGAGCTTCAGCGACTGGTTCAGCTTGTTTGACTTCTTCAGCTGGTTTCGGAGCTTCAGCGACTGGTTCAGCTTGCTTGGCTTCTTCAGCAGGTTTTGGAGCTTCAGAAACTTGTTCAGCTTGTTTGACTTCTTCAGTCGGTTTCGAAGCTTCAGCGACTGGTTCAGCTTGTTTGACCTCTTCAGCTGGTTTCGAAACTTCTGAGGCTTTGTTTATTCTGACTTCTATGTAATCAGAACTTTCCATGAGTAGATCAATTTCAAGCCCTGACACAACTTCTGCCTGATAAAACGCAAGGTCGACGGAAACATCTGATGAATCTTCAGTCGTCTTTGCCACTTCAGCGACTGGTTCAGTTTTCTTGGCTTCTTCAATCGGTTTCGGAGCTTCAGCGACTGGTTCAGCTTGTTTGATTTCTTCAGCAGGCTTTGGAGCTTCAGCGACTGGTTCAGCTTGCTTGGCTTCTTCAATCGGTTTCGGAGCTTCAGCGACTGGTTCAACTTGTTTGACTTCTTCAGTCGGTTTCGAAGCTTCAGCGACTGGTTCAGCTTGTTTGACTTCTTCAGCAGGTTTTGGAGCTTCAGAAACTTGTTCAGCTTGTTTGACTTCTTCAGCTGGTTTCGAAACTTCTGAGGCTTTGTTTATTCTGACCTCTATGTAATCAGAACTTTCCATGAGTAGATCAATTTCAAGCCCTGACACAACTTCTGCCTGATAAAACGCAAGGTCGACGGAAACATCTGATGAATCTTCAGTCGTCTTTGCCACTTCAGCGACTGGTTCAGTTTTCTTGGCTTCTTCAATCGGTTTCGGAGCTTCAGCGACTGGTTCAGCTTGTTTGATTTCTTCAGCAGGCTTTGGAGCTTCAGCGACTGGTTCAGCTTGCTTGGCTTCTTCAATCGGTTTCGGAGCTTCAGCGACTGGTTCAACTTGTTTGACTTCTTCAGTCGGTTTCGAAGCTTCAGCGACTGGTTCAGCTTGTTTGACTTCTTCAGCAGGTTTTGGAGCTTCAGAAACTTGTTCAGCTTGTTTGACTTCTTCAGTCGGTTTCGAAGCTTCAGCGACTGGTTCAGCTTGTTTGACTTCTTCAGCAGGTTTCGGAGCTTCAGAAACTTGTTCAGCTTGTTTGGCTTCTTCAGCTGGTTTCGGAGCTTCCGAGACTGCTTCAGCTTGTTTGACTTCTTCAGCAGGTTTTGGAGCTTCAGCGACTAGTTCAGCTTGTTTGGCTTCTTCAATCGGTTTCGGAGCTTCTGCAACTGCTTCAGCTTGTTTGACTTCTTCAGTCGGTTTTGAAGCTTCAGCGACTGGTTCAGCTTGCTTGGCTTCTTCAATCGGTTTCGGAGCTTCAGCGACTGGTTCAGCTTGCTTGGCTTCTTCAGCAGGTTTTGGAGCTTCAGAAACTTGTTCAGCTTGTTTGACTTCTTCAGTCAGTTTCGAAACTTCTGAGGCTTTGTTTATTCTGACCTCTATGTAATCAGAACTTTCCATGAGTAGATCAATTTCAAGCCCTGACACAACTTCTGCCTGATAAAACGCAAGGTCGACGGAAACAACTGATGAATCTTCCGTCGTCTTTGCCACTTCAGCAACTGGTTCAGTTTTCTTGGCTTCTTCAGTCGGTTTCGAAGCTTCAGCGACTGGTTCAGCTTGTTTGGCTTCTTCAATCGGTTTCGAAGCTTCAGCGACTGGTTCAGCTTGTTTGACTTCTTCAGCAGGTTTTGGAGCTTCAGCAACTGGTTCAGCTTGTTTGACTTCTTCAATCGGTTTCGGAGCTTCAGCGACTGGTTCAGCTTGCTTGGCTTCTTCAGCAGGTTTTGGAGCTTCAGAAACTTGTTCAGCTTGTTTGACTTCTTCAGTCGGTTTCGAAGCTTCAGCGACTGGTTCAGCTTGTTTGATTTCTTCAGCAGGTTTTGGAGCTTCAGCGACTGGTTCAGCTTGCTTGGCTTCTTCAATCGGTTTCGGAGCTTCAGCGACTGGTTCAGCTTGTTTGACTTCTTCAGTCGGTTTTGAAGCTTCAGCGACTAGTTCAGCTTGTTTGACTTCTTCAATCGGTTTCGGAGCTTCAGCGACTGGTTCAGCTTGTTTGACTTCTTCAGTCGGTTTTGAAGCTTCAGCGACTAGTTCAGCTTGTTTGACTTCTTCAATCGGTTTCGGAGCTTCAGCGACTGGTTCAGCTTGTTTGGCTTCTTCAGCTGGTTTCGGAGCTTCCGAGACTGCTTCAGCTTGTTTGACTTCTTCAGTCGGTTTTGAAGCTTCAGCGACTAGTTCAGCTTGTTTGACTTCTTCAATCGGTTTCGGAGCTTCAGCGACTGGTTCAGCTTGTTTGACTTCTTCAGTCGGTTTTGAAGCTTCAGCGACTAGTTCAGCTTGTTTGACTTCTTCAATCGGTTTCGGAGCTTCAGCGACTGGTTCAGCTTGCTTGGCTTCTTCAGCAGGTTTTGGAGCTTCAGAAACTTGTTCAGCTTGTTTGACTTCTTCAGTCAGTTTCGAAACTTCTGAGGCTTTGTTTATTCTGACCTCTATGTAATCAGAACTTTCCATGAGTAGATCAATTTCAAGCCCTGACACAACTTCTGCCTGATAAAACGCAAGGTCGACGGAAACAACTGATGAATCTTCCGTCGTCTTTGCCACTTCAGCAACTGGTTCAGTTTTCTTGGCTTCTTCAGTCGGTTTCGAAGCTTCAGCGACTGGTTCAGCTTGTTTGGCTTCTTCAATCGGTTTCGAAGCTTCAGCGACTGGTTCAGCTTGTTTGACTTCTTCAGCAGGTTTTGGAGCTTCAGCAACTGGTTCAGCTTGTTTGACTTCTTCAATCGGTTTCGGAGCTTCAGCGACTGGTTCAGCTTGCTTGGCTTCTTCAGCAGGTTTTGGAGCTTCAGAAACTTGTTCAGCTTGTTTGACTTCTTCAGTCGGTTTCGAAGCTTCAGCGACTGGTTCAGCTTGTTTGATTTCTTCAGCAGGTTTTGGAGCTTCAGCGACTGGTTCAGCTTGCTTGGCTTCTTCAATCGGTTTCGGAGCTTCAGCGACTGGTTCAGCTTGTTTGACTTCTTCAGTCGGTTTTGAAGCTTCAGCGACTAGTTCAGCTTGTTTGACTTCTTCAATCGGTTTCGGAGCTTCAGCGACTGGTTCAGCTTGTTTGACTTCTTCAGTCGGTTTTGAAGCTTCAGCGACTAGTTCAGCTTGTTTGACTTCTTCAATCGGTTTCGGAGCTTCAGCGACTGGTTCAGCTTGCTTGGCTTCTTCAGCAGGTTTTGGAGCTTCAGAAACTTGTTCAGCTTGTTTGACTTCTTCAGTCGGTTTCGAAGCTTCAGCGACTGGTTCAGCTTGTTTGATTTCTTCAGCAGGTTTTGGAGCTTCAGCGACTGGTTCAGCTTGCTTGGCTTCTTCAATCGGTTTCGGAGCTTCAGCGACTGGTTCAGCTTGTTTGACTTCTTCAGTCGGTTTTGAAGCTTCAGCGACTAGTTCAGCTTGTTTGACTTCTTCAATCGGTTTCGGAGCTTCAGCGACTGGTTCAGCTTGTTTGACTTCTTCAGTCGGTTTTGAAGCTTCAGCGACTAGTTCAGCTTGTTTGACTTCTTCAATCGGTTTCGGAGCTTCAGCGACTGGTTCAGCTTGTTTGACTTCTTCAGTCGGTTTTGAAGCTTCAGCGACTAGTTCAGCTTGTTTGACTTCTTCAATCGGTTTCGGAGCTTCAGCGACTGGTTCAGCTTGCTTGGCTTCTTCAGCAGGTTTTGGAGCTTCAGAAACTTGTTCAGCTTGTTTGACTTCTTCAGTCGGTTTCGAAGCTTCAGCGACTGGTTCAGCTTGTTTGATTTCTTCAGCAGGTTTTGGAGCTTCAGCGACTGGTTCAGCTTGCTTGGCTTCTTCAATCGGTTTCGGAGCTTCAGCGACTGGTTCAGCTTGTTTGACTTCTTCAGTCGGTTTTGAAGCTTCAGCGACTAGTTCAGCTTGTTTGACTTCTTCAATCGGTTTCGGAGCTTCAGCGACTGCTTCAGCTTGTTTGACTTCTTCAGTCGGTTTTGAAGCTTCAGCGACTAGTTCAGCTTGTTTGACTTCTTCAATCGGTTTCGGAGCTTCAGCGACTGGTTCAGCTTGTTTGACTTCTTCAGTCGGTTTTGAAGCTTCAGCGACTAGTTCAGCTTGTTTGACTTCTTCAATCGGTTTCGGAGCTTCAGCGACTGGTTCAGCTTGCTTGGCTTCTTCAGCAGGTTTTGGAGCTTCAGAAACTTGTTCAGCTTGTTTGACTTCTTCAGTCGGTTTCGAAGCTTCAGCGACTGGTTCAGCTTGTTTGACCTCTTCAGCTGGTTTCGAAACTTCTGAGGCTTTGTTTATTCTGACTTCTACGTAATCAGAACTTTCCATGAGTAGATCAATTTCAAGCCCTGACACAACTTCTGCCTGATAAAACGCAAGGTCGACGGAAACAACTGATGAATCTTCCGTCGTCTTTGCCACTTCAGCAACTGGTTCAGTTTTCTTGGCTTCTTCAGTCGGTTTCGAAGCTTCAGCGACTGGTTCAGCTTGTTTGGCTTCTTCAATCGGTTTCGAAGCTTCAGCGACTGGTTCAGCTTGTTTGACTTCTTCAGCAGGTTTTGGAGCTTCAGCAACTGGTTCAGCTTGTTTGACTTCTTCAATCGGTTTCGGAGCTTCAGCGACTGGTTCAGCTTGCTTGGCTTCTTCAGCAGGTTTTGGAGCTTCAGAAACTTGTTCAGCTTGTTTGACTTCTTCAGTCGGTTTCGAAGCTTCAGCGACTGGTTCAGCTTGTTTGATTTCTTCAGCAGGTTTTGGAGCTTCAGCGACTGGTTCAGCTTGCTTGGCTTCTTCAATCGGTTTCGGAGCTTCAGCGACTGGTTCAGCTTGTTTGACTTCTTCAGCAGGTTTTGGAGCTTCAGAAACTTGTTCAGCTTGTTTGACTTCTTCAGCAGGTTTTGGAGCTTCAGAAACTTGTTCAGCTTGTTTGACTTCTTCAGTCGGTTTCGAAGCTTCAGCGACTGGTTCAGCTTGTTTGACTTCTTCAGCAGGTTTCGGAGCTTCAGAAACTTGTTCAGCTTGTTTGGCTTCTTCAGCTGGTTTCGGAGCTTCCGAGACTGCTTCAGCTTGTTTGACTTCTTCAGCAGGTTTTGGAGCTTCAGCGACTAGTTCAGCTTGTTTGGCTTCTTCAATCGGTTTCGGAGCTTCTGCAACTGCTTCAGCTTGTTTGACTTCTTCAGTCGGTTTTGAAGCTTCAGCGACTAGTTCAGCTTGTTTGGCTTCTTCAATCGGTTTCGGAGCTTCTGCAACTGCTTCAGCTTGCTTGGCTTCTTCAATCGGTTTCGGAGCTTCAGCGACTGGTTCAACTTGTTTGACTTCTTCAGCAGGTTTTGGAGCTTCAGAAACTTGTTCAGCTTGTTTGGCTTCTTCAGCAGGTTTTGGAGCTTCAGAAACTTGTTCAGCTTGTTTGACTTCTTCAGTCAGTTTCGAAACTTCTGAGGCTTTGTTTATTCTGACCTCTATGTAATCAGAACTTTCCATGAGTAGATCAATTTCAAGCCCTGACACAACTTCTGCCTGATAAAACGCAAGGTCGACGGAAACAACTGATGAATCTTCCGTCGTCTTTGCCACTTCAGCAACTGGTTCAGTTTTCTTGGCTTCTTCAGTCGGTTTCGAAGCTTCAGCGACTGGTTCAGCTTGTTTGGCTTCTTCAATCGGTTTCGAAGCTTCAGCGACTGGTTCAGCTTGTTTGACTTCTTCAGCAGGTTTTGGAGCTTCAGCAACTGGTTCAGCTTGTTTGACTTCTTCAATCGGTTTCGGAGCTTCAGCGACTGGTTCAGCTTGCTTGGCTTCTTCAGCAGGTTTTGGAGCTTCAGAAACTTGTTCAGCTTGTTTGACTTCTTCAGTCGGTTTCGAAGCTTCAGCGACTGGTTCAGCTTGTTTGATTTCTTCAGCAGGTTTTGGAGCTTCAGCGACTGGTTCAGCTTGTTTGACTTCTTCAGCAGGTTTCGGAGCTTCAGAAACTTGTTCAGCTTGTTTGGCTTCTTCAGCTGGTTTCGGAGCTTCCGAGACTGCTTCAGCTTGTTTGACTTCTTCAGCAGGTTTTGGAGCTTCAGCGACTAGTTCAGCTTGTTTGGCTTCTTCAATCGGTTTCGGAGCTTCTGCAACTGCTTCAGCTTGTTTGACTTCTTCAGTCGGTTTTGAAGCTTCAGCGACTAGTTCAGCTTGTTTGGCTTCTTCAATCGGTTTCGGAGCTTCTGCAACTGCTTCAGCTTGCTTGGCTTCTTCAATCGGTTTCGGAGCTTCAGCGACTGGTTCAACTTGTTTGACTTCTTCAGTCGGTTTCGAAGCTTCAGCGACTGGTTCAGCTTGTTTGACTTCTTCAGCAGGTTTTGGAGCTTCAGAAACTTGTTCAGCTTGTTTGACTTCTTCAGTCGGTTTCGAAGCTTCAGCGACTGGTTCAGCTTGTTTGACTTCTTCAGCAGGTTTCGGAGCTTCAGAAACTTGTTCAGCTTGTTTGGCTTCTTCAGCTGGTTTCGGAGCTTCCGAGACTGCTTTAGCTTGTTTGACTTCTTCAGCAGGTTTTGGAGCTTCAGCGACTAGTTCAGCTTGTTTGGCTTCTTCAATCGGTTTCGGAGCTTCTGCAACTGCTTCAGCTTGCTTGGCTTCTTCAGCAGGTTTTGGAGCTTCAGAAACTTGTTCAGCTTGTTTGACTTCTTCAGTCGGTTTCGAAGCTTCAGAAACTTGTTCAGCTTGTTTGACTTCTTCAGCTGGTTTCGAAACTTCTGAGGCTTTGTTTATTCTGACCTCTATGTAATCAGAACTTTCCATGAGTAGATCAATTTCAAGCCCTGACACAACTTCTGCCTGATAAAACGCAAGGTCGACGGAAACATCTGATGAATCTTCCGTCGTCTTTGCCACTTCAGCAACTGGTTCAGTTTTCTTGGCTTCTTCAGTCGGTTTCGAAGCTTCAGCGACTGGTTCAGCTTGTTTGGCTTCTTCAATCGGTTTCGAAGCTTCAGCGACTGGTTCAGCTTGTTTGACTTCTTCAGCAGGTTTTGGAGCTTCAGCAACTGGTTCAGCTTGTTTGACTTCTTCAATCGGTTTCGGAGCTTCAGCGACTGGTTCAGCTTGCTTGGCTTCTTCAGCAGGTTTTGGAGCTTCAGAAACTTGTTCAGCTTGTTTGACTTCTTCAGCAGGTTTTGGAGCTTCAGAAACTTGTTCAGCTTGTTTGACTTCTTCAGTCGGTTTCGAAGCTTCAGCGACTGGTTCAGCTTGTTTGACTTCTTCAGTCGGTTTTGAAGCTTCAGCGACTGGTTCAGCTTGCTTGGCTTCTTCAATCGGTTTCGGAGCTTCAGCGACTGGTTCAGCTTGCTTGGCTTCTTCAGCAGGTTTTGGAGCTTCAGAAACTTGTTCAGCTTGTTTGGCTTCTTCAGCTGGTTTCGGAGCTTCCGAGACTGCTTCAGCTTGTTTGACTTCTTCAGCAGGTTTTGGAGCTTCAGCGACTAGTTCAGCTTGTTTGGCTTCTTCAATCGGTTTCGGAGCTTCTGCAACTGCTTCAGCTTGTTTGACTTCTTCAGCAGGTTTTGGAGCTTCAGAAACTTGTTCAGCTTGTTTGACTTCTTCAGTCGGTTTCGAAGCTTCAGCGACTGGTTCAGCTTGTTTGACTTCTTCAGTCGGTTTTGAAGCTTCAGCGACTGGTTCAGCTTGCTTGGCTTCTTCAATCGGTTTCGGAGCTTCAGCGACTGGTTCAGCTTGCTTGGCTTCTTCAGCAGGTTTTGGAGCTTCAGAAACTTGTTCAGCTTGTTTGACTTCTTCAGTCGGTTTCGAAGCTTCAGAAACTTGTTCAGCTTGTTTGACTTCTTCAGCTGGTTTCGAAACTTCTGAGGCTTTGTTTATTCTGACCTCTATGTAATCAGAACTTTCCATGAGTAGATCAATTTCAAGCCCTGACACAACTTCTGCCTGATAAAACGCAAGGTCGACGGAAACATCTGATGAATCTTCCGTCGTCTTTGCCACTTCAGCAACTGGTTCAGTTTTCTTGGCTTCTTCAGTCGGTTTCGAAGCTTCAGCGACTGGTTCAGCTTGTTTGGCTTCTTCAATCGGTTTCGAAGCTTCAGCGACTGGTTCAGCTTGTTTGACTTCTTCAGCAGGTTTTGGAGCTTCAGCAACTGGTTCAGCTTGTTTGACTTCTTCAATCGGTTTCGGAGCTTCAGCGACTGGTTCAGCTTGCTTGGCTTCTTCAGCAGGTTTTGGAGCTTCAGAAACTTGTTCAGCTTGTTTGACTTCTTCAGTCGGTTTCGAAGCTTCAGCGACTGGTTCAGCTTGTTTGATTTCTTCAGCAGGTTTTGGAGCTTCAGCGACTGGTTCAGCTTGTTTGATTT
Organism: Caenorhabditis drosophilae; assembly: GCA_963572285.1. Classification (NCBI taxonomy): domain Eukaryota; kingdom Metazoa; phylum Nematoda; class Chromadorea; order Rhabditida; family Rhabditidae; genus Caenorhabditis; species Caenorhabditis drosophilae. The sequence goes on along the minus strand of OY751564.1, from coordinate 1,161,745 downwards.
CTTCAGCAGGCTTTGGAGCTTCAGCGACTGGTTCAGCTTGCTTGGCTTCTTCAATCGGTTTCGGAGCTTCAGCGACTGGTTCAGCTTGTTTGACTTCTTCAGCAGGTTTTGGAGCTTCAGAAACTTGTTCAGCTTGTTTGACTTCTTCAGTCGGTTTCGAAGCTTCAGCGACTGGTTCAGCTTGTTTGACTTCTTCAGTCGGTTTCGAAGCTTCAGCGACTGGTTCAGCTTGTTTGACTTCTTCAGCAGGTTTCGGAGCTTCAGAAACTTGTTCAGCTTGTTTGGCTTCTTCAGCTGGTTTCGGAGCTTCCGAGACTGCTTCAGCTTGTTTGACTTCTTCAGCAGGTTTTGGAGCTTCAGCGACTAGTTCAGCTTGTTTGGCTTCTTCAATCGGTTTCGGAGCTTCTGCAACTGCTTCAGCTTGTTTGACTTCTTCAGTCGGTTTTGAAGCTTCAGCGACTGGTTCAGCTTGCTTGGCTTCTTCAATCGGTTTCGGAGCTTCAGAAACTTGTTCAGCTTGTTTGACTTCTTCAGTCGGTTTCGAAGCTTCAGCGACTGGTTCAGCTTGTTTGACCTCTTCAGCTGGTTTCGAAACTTCTGAGGCTTTGTTTATTCTGACTTCTATGTAATCAGAACTTTCCATGAGTAGATCAATTTCAAGCCCTGACACAACTTCTGCCTGATAAAACGCAAGGTCGACGGAAACATCTGATGAATCTTCAGTCGTCTTGGCCACTTCAGCGACTGGTTCAGTTTTCTTGGCTTCTTCAATCGGTTTCGGAGCTTCAGCGACTGGTTCAGCTTGTTTGATTTCTTCAGCAGGCTTTGGAGCTTCAGCGACTGGTTCAGCTTGCTTGGCTTCTTCAATCGGTTTCGGAGCTTCAGCGACTGGTTCAGCTTGTTTGGCTTCTTCAATCGGTTTCGAAGCTTCAGCGACTGGTTCAGCTTGTTTGACTTCTTCAGCAGGTTTTGGAGCTTCAGCAACTGGTTCAGCTTGTTTGACTTCTTCAATCGGTTTCGGAGCTTCAGCGACTGGTTCAGCTTGCTTGGCTTCTTCAGCAGGTTTTGGAGCTTCAGAAACTTGTTCAGCTTGTTTGACTTCTTCAGTCGGTTTCGAAGCTTCAGCGACTGGTTCAGCTTGTTTGACTTCTTCAGCAGGTTTTGGAGCTTCAGCGACTAGTTCAGCTTGTTTGGCTTCTTCAATCGGTTTCGGAGCTTCTGCAACTGCTTCAGCTTGTTTGACTTCTTCAGTCGGTTTTGAAGCTTCAGCGACTGGTTCAGCTTGCTTGGCTTCTTCAATCGGTTTCGGAGCTTCAGAAACTTGTTCAGCTTGTTTGACTTCTTCAGCAGGTTTTGGAGCTTCAGCAACTGGTTCAGCTTGTTTGACTTCTTCAATCGGTTTCGGAGCTTCAGCGACTGGTTCAGCTTGCTTGGCTTCTTCAGCAGGTTTTGGAGCTTCAGAAACTTGTTCAGCTTGTTTGACTTCTTCAGTCGGTTTCGAAGCTTCAGCGACTGGTTCAGCTTGTTTGACTTCTTCAGCAGGTTTTGGAGCTTCAGCAACTGGTTCAGCTTGTTTGACTTCTTCAATCGGTTTCGGAGCTTCAGCGACTGGTTCAGCTTGCTTGGCTTCTTCAGCAGGTTTTGGAGCTTCAGAAACTTGTTCAGCTTGTTTGACTTCTTCAGTCGGTTTCGAAGCTTCAGCGACTGGTTCAGCTTGTTTGATTTCTTCAGCAGGTTTTGGAGCTTCAGCGACTGGTTCAGCTTGTTTGATTTCTTCAGCAGGCTTTGGAGCTTCAGCGACTGGTTCAGCTTGCTTGGCTTCTTCAATCGGTTTCGGAGCTTCAGCGACTGGTTCAACTTGTTTGACTTCTTCAGTCGGTTTCGAAGCTTCAGCGACTGGTTCAGCTTGTTTGACTTCTTCAGCAGGTTTTGGAGCTTCAGAAACTTGTTCAGCTTGTTTGACTTCTTCAGTCGGTTTCGAAGCTTCAGCGACTGGTTCAGCTTGTTTGACTTCTTCAGCAGGTTTCGGAGCTTCAGAAACTTGTTCAGCTTGTTTGGCTTCTTCAGCTGGTTTCGGAGCTTCCGAGACTGCTTCAGCTTGTTTGACTTCTTCAGCAGGTTTTGGAGCTTCAGCGACTAGTTCAGCTTGTTTGGCTTCTTCAATCGGTTTCGGAGCTTCTGCAACTGCTTCAGCTTGTTTGACTTCTTCAGTCGGTTTTGAAGCTTCAGCGACTGGTTCAGCTTGCTTGGCTTCTTCAATCGGTTTCGGAGCTTCAGCGACTGGTTCAGCTTGCTTGGCTTCTTCAATCGGTTTCGGAGCTTCAGCGACTGGTTCAGCTTGCTTGGCTTCTTCAGCAGGTTTTGGAGCTTCAGAAACTTGTTCAGCTTGTTTGACTTCTTCAATCGGTTTCGGAGCTTCAGCGACTGGTTCAGCTTGCTTGGCTTCTTCAGCAGGTTTTGGAGCTTCAGAAACTTGTTCAGCTTGTTTGACTTCTTCAGCTGGTTTCGAAACTTCTGAGGCTTTGTTTATTCTGACCTCTATGTAATCAGAACTTTCCATGAGTAGATCAATTTCAAGCCCTGACACAACTTCTGCCTGATAAAACGCAAGGTCGACGGAAACATCTGATGAATCTTCAGTCGTCTTTGCCACTTCAGCGACTGGTTCAGTTTTCTTGGCTTCTTCAATCGGTTTCGGAGCTTCAGCGACTGGTTCAGCTTGTTTGATTTCTTCAGCAGGCTTTGGAGCTTCAGCGACTGGTTCAGCTTGCTTGGCTTCTTCAATCGGTTTCGGAGCTTCAGCGACTGGTTCAACTTGTTTGACTTCTTCAGTCGGTTTCGAAGCTTCAGCGACTGGTTCAGCTTGTTTGACTTCTTCAGCAGGTTTTGGAGCTTCAGAAACTTGTTCAGCTTGTTTGACTTCTTCAGTCGGTTTCGAAGCTTCAGCGGCTGGTTCAGCTTGTTTGACTTCTTCAGCAGGTTTCGGAGCTTCAGAAACTTGTTCAGCTTGTTTGGCTTCTTCAGCTGGTTTCGGAGCTTCCGAGACTGCTTCAGCTTGTTTGACTTCTTCAGCAGGTTTTGGAGCTTCAGCGACTAGTTCAGCTTGTTTGGCTTCTTCAATCGGTTTCGGAGCTTCTGCAACTGCTTCAGCTTGTTTGACTTCTTCAGTCGGTTTTGAAGCTTCAGCGACTGGTTCAGCTTGCTTGGCTTCTTCAATCGGTTTCGGAGCTTCAGCGACTGGTTCAGCTTGCTTGGCTTCTTCAGCAGGTTTTGGGGCTTCAGAAACTTGTTCAGCTTGTTTGACTTCTTCAGTCGGTTTCGAAGCTTCAGAAACTTGTTCAGCTTGTTTGACTTCTTCAGCTGGTTTCGAAACTTCTGAGGCTTTGTTTATTCTGACCTCTATGTAATCAGAACTTTCCATGAGTAGATCAATTTCAAGCCCTGACACAACTTCTGCCTGATAAAACGCAAGGTCGACGGAAACATCTGATGAATCTTCAGTCGTCTTTGCCACTTCAGCGACTGGTTCAGTTTTCTTGGCTTCTTCAATCGGTTTCGGAGCTTCAGCGACTGGTTCAGCTTGTTTGATTTCTTCAGCAGGCTTTGGAGCTTCAGCGACTGGTTCAGCTTGCTTGGCTTCTTCAATCGGTTTCGGAGCTTCAGCGACTGGTTCAACTTGTTTGACTTCTTCAGTCGGTTTCGAAGCTTCAGCGACTGGTTCAGCTTGTTTGACTTCTTCAGCAGGTTTTGGAGCTTCAGAAACTTGTTCAGCTTGTTTGACTTCTTCAGTCGGTTTCGAAGCTTCAGCGACTGGTTCAGCTTGTTTGACTTCTTCAGCAGGTTTCGGAGCTTCAGAAACTTGTTCAGCTTGTTTGGCTTCTTCAGCTGGTTTCGGAGCTTCCGAGACTGCTTCAGCTTGTTTGACTTCTTCAGCAGGTTTTGGAGCTTCAGCGACTAGTTCAGCTTGTTTGGCTTCTTCAATCGGTTTCGGAGCTTCTGCAACTGCTTCAGCTTGTTTGACTTCTTCAGTCGGTTTTGAAGCTTCAGCGACTGGTTCAGCTTGCTTGGCTTCTTCAATCGGTTTCGGAGCTTCAGCGACTGGTTCAGCTTGCTTGGCTTCTTCAGTCGGTTTCGAAGCTTCAGAAACTTGTTCAGCTTGTTTGACTTCTTCAGCTGGTTTCGAAACTTCTGAGGCTTTGTTTATTCTGACCTCTATGTAATCAGAACTTTCCATGAGTAGATCAATTTCAAGCCCTGACACAACTTCTGCCTGATAAAACGCAAGGTCGACGGAAACATCTGATGAATCTTCCGTCGTCTTTGCCACTTCAGCAACTGGTTCAGTTTTCTTGGCTTCTTCAGTCGGTTTCGAAGCTTCAGCGACTGGTTCAGCTTGTTTGGCTTCTTCAATCGGTTTCGAAGCTTCAGCGACTGGTTCAGCTTGTTTGACTTCTTCATCAGGTTTTGGAGCTTCAGCAACTGGTTCAGCTTGTTTGACTTCTTCAATCGGTTTCGGAGCTTCAGCGACTGGTTCAGCTTGCTTGGCTTCTTCAGCAGGTTTTGGAGCTTCAGAAACTTGTTCAGCTTGTTTGACTTCTTCAGTCGGTTTCGAAGCTTCAGCGACTGGTTCAGCTTGTTTGATTTCTTCAGCAGGTTTTGGAGCTTCAGCGACTGGTTCAGCTTGCTTGGCTTCTTCAATCGGTTTCGGAGCTTCAGCGACTGGTTCAGCTTGTTTGACTTCTTCAGCTGGTTTCGAAACTTCTGAGGCTTTGTTTATTCTGACCTCTATGTAATCAGAACTTTCCATGAGTAGATCAATTTCAAGCCCTGACACAACTTCTGCCTGATAAAACGCAAGGTCGACGGAAACATCTGATGAGTCTTCAGTCGTCTTTGCCACTTCAGCGACTGGTTCAGTTTTCTTGGCTTCTTCAGCTGGTTTCGGAGCTTCAGCAACTGGTTCAGCTTGTTTGACTTCTTCAGCTGGTTTCGAAGCTTCAGCGACTGGTTCAGCTTGTTTGGCTTCTTCAATCGGTTTCGAAGCTTCAGCGACTGGTTCAGCTTGTTTGGCTTCTTCAATCGGTTTCGAAGCTTCAGCGACTGGTTCAGCTTGTTTGGCTTCTTCAATCGGTTTTGGAGCTTCAGCAACTGGTTCAGCTTGTTTGACTTCTTCAGTCGATTTCGAAGCTTCAGCGACTGGTTCAGCTTGTTTGGCTTCTTCAATCGGTTTCGAAGCTTCAGCGACTGGTTCAGCTTGTTTGACTTCTTCAGCAGGTTTTGGAGCTTCAGCAACTGGTTCAGCTTGTTTGACTTCTTCAGCAGGTTTTGGAGCTTCAGCAACTGGTTCAGCTTGTTTGACTTTTTCAGTCGATTTCGAAGCTTCAGCGACTGGTTCAGCTTGTTTGGCTTCTTCAATCGGTTTCGAAGCTTCAGCGACTGGTTCAGCTTGTTTGACTTCTTCAGCAGGTTTTGGAGCTTCAGCAACTGGTTCAGCTTGTTTGACTTCTTCAGTCGATTTCGAAGCTTCAGCGACTGGTTCAGCTTGTTTGGCTTCTTCAATCGGTTTCGAAGCTTCAGCGACTGGTTCAGCTTGTTTGACTTCTTCAGCAGGTTTTGGAGCTTCAGCGACTGGTTCAGCTTGCTTGGCTTCTTCAATCGGTTTCGGAGCTTCAGCGACTGGTTCAACTTGTTTGACTTCTTCAGCAGGTTTCGGAGCTTCAGAAACTTGTTCAGCTTGTTTGACTTCTTCAGTCGGTTTCGAAGCTTCAGAAACTTGTTCAGCTTGTTTGACTTCTTCAGCTGGTTTCGAAACTTCTGAGGCTTTGTTTATTCTGACCTCTATGTAATCAGAACTTTCCATGAGTAGATCAATTTCAAGCCCTGACACAACTTCTGCCTGATAAAACGCAAGGTCGACGGAAACATCTGATGAATCTTCAGTCGTCTTTGCCACTTCAGCGACTGGTTCAGTTTTCTTGGCTTCTTCAATCGGTTTCGGAGCTTCAGCGACTGGTTCAACTTGTTTGACTTCTTCAGCAGGTTTCGGAGCTTCAGCGACTGGTTCAGCTTGTTTGACTTCTTCAGCAGGTTTCGGAGCTTCAGAAACTTGTTCAGCTTGTTTGGCTTCTTCAGCTGGTTTCGGAGCTTCCGAGACTGCTTCAGCTTGTTTGACTTCTTCAGTCGGTTTTGAAGCTTCAGCGACTGGTTCAGCTTGCTTGGCTTCTTCAATCGGTTTCGGAGCTTCAGCGACTGGTTCAGCTTGCTTGGCTTCTTCAGCAGGTTTTGGAGCTTCAGAAACTTGTTCAGCTTGTTTGACTTCTTCAATCGGTTTCGGAGCTTCAGCGACTGGTTCAGCTTGCTTGGCTTCTTCAGCAGGTTTTGGAGCTTCAGAAACTTGTTCAGCTTGTTTGACTTCTTCAGCTGGTTTCGAAACTTCTGAGGCTTTGTTTATTCTGACCTCTATGTAATCAGAACTTTCCATGAGTAGATCAATTTCAAGCCCTGACACAACTTCTGCCTGATAAAACGCAAGGTCGACGGAAACATCTGATGAATCTTCAGTCGTCTTTGCCACTTCAGCAACTGGTTCAGTTTTCTTGGCTTCTTCAGTCGGTTTCGAAGCTTCAGCGACTGGTTCAGCTTGTTTGACTTTTTCAGTCGGTTTCGAAGCTTCAGCGACTTGTTCAGCTTGTTTGACTTCTTCAGCAGGTTTTGGAGCTTCAGCGACTGGTTCAGCTTGCTTGACTTCTTCAGTCGGTTTCGAAGCTTCAGCGACTGGTTCAGCTTGTTTGGCTTCTTCAATCGGTTTCGGAGCTTCTGCAACTGCTTCAGCTTGTTTGACTTCTTCAGTCGGTTTTGAAGCTTCAGCGACTGGTTCAGCTTGTTTGACTTCTTCAGCAGGTTTTGGAGCTTCAGCGACTGGTTCAGCTTGCTTGGCTTCTTCAGCAGGTTTTGGAGCTTCAGAAACTTGTTCAGCTTGTTTGACTTCTTCAGTCGGTTTCGAAGCTTCAGAAACTTGTTCAGCTTGTTTGACTTCTTCAGCTGGTTTCGAAACTGCTGAGGCTTTGTTTATTCTGACCTCTATGTAATCAGAACTTTCCATGAGTAGATCAATTTCAAGCCCTGACACAACTTCTGCCTGATAAAACGCAAGGTCGACGGAAACATCTGATGAATCTTCAGTCGTCTTTGCCACTTCAGCAACTGGTTCAGTTTTCTTGGCTTCTTCAGTCGGTTTCGAAGCTTCAGCGACTGGTTCAGCTTGTTTGACTTTTTCAGTCGGTTTCGAAGCTTCAGCGACTTGTTCAGCTTGTTTGACTTCTTCAATCGGTTTCGAAGCTTCAGCGACTGGTTCAGCTTGTTTGGCTTCTTCAATCGGTTTCGAAGCTTCAGCGACTGGTTCAGCTTGTTTGGCTTCTTCAATCGGTTTTGGAGCTTCAGCAACTGGTTCAGCTTGTTTGACTTCTTCAGTCGATTTCGAAGCTTCAGCGACTGGTTCAGCTTGTTTGGCTTCTTCAATCGGTTTCGAAGCTTCAGCGACTGGTTCAGCTTGTTTGACTTCTTCAGCAGGTTTTGGAGCTTCAGCAACTGGTTCAGCTTGTTTGACTTCTTCAGCAGGTTTTGGAGCTTCAGCAACTGGTTCAGCTTGTTTGACTTCTTCAATCGGTTTCGAAGCTTCAGCAACTGGTTCAGCTTGTTTGACTTCTTCAATCGGTTTCGAAGCTTCAGCGGCTGGTTCAGCTTGTTTGGCTTCTTCAATCGGTTTCGAAGCTTCAGCGACTTGTTCAGCTTGTTTGACTTTTTCAGCAGTTTTTGGAACTTCAGCGACTGGTTCAGCTTGTTTGGCTTCTTCAGCAGGTTTTGGAGCTTCAGAAACTTGTTCAGCTTGTTTGGCTTCTTCAATCGGTTTCGAAGCTTCAGCGGCTGGTTCTGCTTGTTTGACTTCTTCAGCAGGTTTTGGAGCTTCAGCAACTGGTTCAGCTTGTTTGACTTCTTCAGCAGGTTTTGGAGCTTCAGCAACTGGTTCAGCTTGTTTGACTTCTTCAATCGGTTTCGAAGCTTCAGCAACTGGTTCAGCTTGTTTGACTTCTTCAATCGGTTTCGAAGCTTCAGCGGCTGGTTCAGCTTGTTTGGCTTCTTCAATCGGTTTCGAAGCTTCAGCGACTTGTTCAGCTTGTTTGACTTTTTCAGCAGTTTTTGGAACTTCAGCGACTGGTTCAGCTTGTTTGGCTTCTTCAGCAGGTTTTGGAGCTTCAGAAACTTGTTCAGCTTGTTTGGCTTCTTCAATCGGTTTCGAAGCTTCAGCGACTTGTTCAGCTTGTTTGGCTTCTTCAGCAGGTTTTGGAGCTTCAGAAACTTGTTCAGCTTGTTTGGCTTCTTCAATCGGTTTCGAAGCTTCAGCGGCTGGTTCTGCTTGTTTGACTTTTTCAGTCGGTTTCGAAGCTTCAGCGACTTGTTCAGCTTGTTTGACTTCTTCAGCAGTTTTTGGAACATCAGCGGCTGGTTCAGCTTGTTTGGCTTCTTCAATCGGTTTCGAAGCTTCAGCGACTTGTTCAGCTTGTTTGGCTTCTTCAGCAGGTTTTGGAGCTTCAGAAACTTGTTCAGCTTGTTTGACTTCTTCAGTCGGTTTCGAAGCTTCAGAAACTTGTTCAGCTTGTTTGACTTCTTCAGCTGGTTTCGAAACTGCTGAGGCTTTGTTTATTCTGACCTCTATGTAATCAGAACTTTCCATGAGTAGATCAATTTCAAGCCCTGACACAACTTCTGCCTGATAAAACGCAAGGTCGACGGAAACATCTGATGAATCTTCAGTCGTCTTTGCCACTTCAGCAACTGGTTCAGTTTTCTTGGCTTCTTCAGTCGGTTTCGAAGCTTCAGCGACTGGTTCAGCTTGTTTGACTTTTTCAGTCGGTTTCGAAGCTTCAGCGACTTGTTCAGCTTGTTTGACTCCTTCAGCAGGTTTTGGAGCTTCAGCGACTGGTTCAGCTTGCTTGACTTCTTCAGTCGGTTTCGAAGCTTCAGCGACTGGTTCAGCTTGTTTGGCTTCTTCAATCGGTTTCGAAGCTTCAGCGGCTGGTTCAGCTTGTTTGGCTTCTTCAATCGGTTTCGAAGCTTCAGCGACTGGTTCAGCTTGTTTGGCTTCTTCAATCGGTTTCGAAGCTTCAGCGACTGGTTCAGCTTGTTTGACTTCTTCAGCAGGTTTTGGAGCTTCAGCAACTGGTTCAGCTTGTTTGACTTCTTCAGTCGATTTCGAAGCTTCAGCGACTGGTTCAGCTTGTTTGGCTTCTTCAATCGGTTTCGAAGCTTCAGCGACTGGTTCAGCTTGTTTGACTTCTTCAGCAGGTTTTGGAGCTTCAGCAACTGGTTCAGCTTGTTTGATTTCTTCAGCAGGTTTTGGAGCTTCAGCGACTGGTTCAGCTTGCTTGGCTTCTTCAATCGGTTTCGAAGCTTCAGCGACTTGTTCAGCTTGTTTGGCTTCTTCAGCAGGTTTTGGAGCTTCAGAAACTTGTTCAGCTTGTTTGGCTTCTTCAATCGGTTTCGAAGCTTCAGCGGCTGGTTCAGCTTGTTTGGCTTCTTCAATCGGTTTCGAAGCTTCAGCGACTTGTTCAGCTTGTTTGGCTTCTTCAATCGGTTTCGAAGCTTCAGCGGCTGGTTCAGCTTGTTTGGCTTCTTCAATCGGTTTCGAAGCTTCAGCGACTTGTTCAGCTTGTTTGACTTTTTCAGCAGTTTTTGGAACTTCAGCGACTGGTTCAGCTTGTTTGGCTTCTTCAGCAGGTTTTGGAGCTTCAGAAACTTGTTCAGCTTGTTTGGCTTCTTCAATCGGTTTCGAAGCTTCAGCGACTTGTTCAGCTTGTTTGGCTTCTTCAGTCGGTTTCGAAGCTTCAGCGACTTGTTCAGCTTGTTTGACTTCTTCAGCAGGTTTTGGAGCTTCAGCAACTGGTTCAGCTTGTTTGATTTCTTCAGCAGGTTTTGGAGCTTCAGCGACTGGTTCAGCTTGCTTGGCTTCTTCAATCGGTTTCGAAGCTTCAGCGACTTGTTCAGCTTGTTTGGCTTCTTCAGCAGGTTTTGGAGCTTCAGAAACTTGTTCAGCTTGTTTGGCTTCTTCAATCGGTTTCGAAGCTTCAGCGGCTGGTTCAGCTTGTTTGGCTTCTTCAATCGGTTTCGAAGCTTCAGCGACTTGTTCAGCTTGTTTGGCTTCTTCAATCGGTTTCGAAGCTTCAGCGGCTGGTTCAGCTTGTTTGGCTTCTTCAATCGGTTTCGAAGCTTCAGCGACTTGTTCAGCTTGTTTGACTTTTTCAGCAGTTTTTGGAACTTCAGCGACTGGTTCAGCTTGTTTGGCTTCTTCAGCAGGTTTTGGAGCTTCAGAAACTTGTTCAGCTTGTTTGGCTTCTTCAATCGGTTTCGAAGCTTCAGCGACTTGTTCAGCTTGTTTGGCTTCTTCAGCAGGTTTTGGAGCTTCAGAAACTTGTTCAGCTTGTTTGGCTTCTTCAATCGGTTTCGAAGCTTCAGCGGCTGGTTCTGCTTGTTTGACTTTTTCAGTCGGTTTCGAAGCTTCAGCGACTTGTTCAGCTTGTTTGACTTCTTCAGCAGTTTTTGGAACTTCAGCGGCTGGTTCAGCTTGTTTGGCTTCTTCAATCGGTTTCGAAGCTTCAGCGACTTGTTCAGCTTGTTTGGCTTCTTCAGCAGGTTTTGGAGCTTCAGAAACTTGTTCAGCTTGTTTGGCTTCTTCAATCGGTTTCGAAGCTTCAGCGACTTGTTCAGCTTGTTTGGCTTCTTCAGCAGGTTTTGGAGCTTCAGAAACTTGTTCAGCTTGTTTGACTTCTTCAGTCGGTTTCGAAGCTTCAGAAACTTGTTCAGCTTGTTTGACTTCTTCAGCTGGTTTCGAAACTGCTGAGGCTTTGTTTATTCTGACCTCTATGTAATCAGAACTTTCCATGAGTAGATCAATTTCAAGCCCTGACACAACTTCTGCCTGATAAAACGCAAGGTCGACGGAAACATCTGATGAATCTTCAGTCGTCTTTGCCACTTCAGCAACTGGTTCAGTTTTCTTGGCTTCTTCAGTCGGTTTCGAAGCTTCAGCGACTGGTTCAGCTTGTTTGACTTTTTCAGTCGGTTTCGAAGCTTCAGCGACTTGTTCAGCTTGTTTGACTTCTTCAGCAGGTTTTGGAGCTTCAGCGACTGGTTCAGCTTGCTTGACTTCTTCAGTCGGTTTCGAAGCTTCAGCGACTGGTTCAGCTTGTTTGGCTTCTTCAATCGGTTTCGGAGCTTCTGCAACTGCTTCAGCTTGTTTGACTTCTTCAGTCGGTTTTGAAGCTTCAGCGACTGGTTCAGCTTGCTTGGCTTCTTCAATCGGTTTCGGAGCTTCAGCGACTGGTTCAGCTTGCTTGGCTTCTTCAGCAGGTTTTGGAGCTTCAGAAACTTGTTCAGCTTGTTTGACTTCTTCAATCGGTTTCGGAGCTTCAGCGACTGGTTCAGCTTGCTTGGCTTCTTCAGCAGGTTTTGGAGCTTCAGAAACTTGTTCAGCTTGTTTGACTTCTTCAGTCGGTTTCGAAGCTTCAGAAACTTGTTCAGCTTGTTTGACTTCTTCAGCTGGTTTCGAAACTGCTGAGGCTTTGTTTATTCTGACCTCTATGTAATCAGAACTTTCCATGAGTAGATCAATTTCAAGCCCTGACACAACTTCTGCCTGATAAAACGCAAGGTCGACGGAAACATCTGATGAATCTTCAGTCGTCTTTGCCACTTCAGCAACTGGTTCAGTTTTCTTGGCTTCTTCAGTCGGTTTCGAAGCTTCAGCGACTGGTTCAGCTTGTTTGACTTTTTCAGTCGGTTTCGAAGCTTCAGCGACTTGTTCAGCTTGTTTGACTTCTTCAGCAGTTTTTGGAACTTCAGCGGCTGGTTCAGCTTGTTTGGCTTCTTCAGCAGGTTTTGGAGCTTCAGCAACTGGTTCAGCTTGTTTGACTTCTTCAATCGGTTTCGAAGCTTCAGCGACTGGTTCAGCTTGTTTGACTTCTTCAGCAGGTTTTGGAGCTTCAGCAACTGGTTCAGCTTGTTTGACTTCTTCAGCAGGTTTTGGAGCTTCAGCAACTGGTTCAGCTTGTTTGACTTCTTCAATCGGTTTCGAAGCTTCAGCAACTGGTTCAGCTTGTTTGACTTCTTCAATCGGTTTCGAAGCTTCAGCGGCTGGTTCAGCTTGTTTGGCTTCTTCAATCGGTTTCGAAGCTTCAGCGACTTGTTCAGCTTGTTTGACTTTTTCAGCAGTTTTTGGAACTTCAGCGACTGGTTCAGCTTGTTTGGCTTCTTCAGCAGGTTTTGGAGCTTCAGAAACTTGTTCAGCTTGTTTGGCTTCTTCAATCGGTTTCGAAGCTTCAGCGACTTGTTCAGCTTGTTTGGCTTCTTCAGCAGGTTTTGGAGCTTCAGAAACTTGTTCAGCTTGTTTGGCTTCTTCAATCGGTTTCGAAGCTTCAGCGGCTGGTTCTGCTTGTTTGACTTTTTCAGTCGGTTTCGAAGCTTCAGCGACTTGTTCAGCTTGTTTGACTTCTTCAGCAGTTTTTGGAACATCAGCGGCTGGTTCAGCTTGTTTGGCTTCTTCAATCGGTTTCGAAGCTTCAGCGACTTGTTCAGCTTGTTTGGCTTCTTCAGCAGGTTTTGGAGCTTCAGAAACTTGTTCAGCTTGTTTGACTTCTTCAGTCGGTTTCGAAGCTTCAGAAACTTGTTCAGCTTGTTTGACTTCTTCAGCTGGTTTCGAAACTGCTGAGGCTTTGTTTATTCTGACCTCTATGTAATCAGAACTTTCCATGAGTAGATCAATTTCAAGCCCTGACACAACTTCTGCCTGATAAAACGCAAGGTCGACGGAAACATCTGATGAATCTTCAGTCGTCTTTGCCACTTCAGCAACTGGTTCAGTTTTCTTGGCTTCTTCAGTCGGTTTCGAAGCTTCAGCGACTGGTTCAGCTTGTTTGACTTTTTCAGTCGGTTTCGAAGCTTCAGCGACTTGTTCAGCTTGTTTGACTCCTTCAGCAGGTTTTGGAGCTTCAGCGACTGGTTCAGCTTGCTTGACTTCTTCAGTCGGTTTCGAAGCTTCAGCGACTGGTTCAGCTTGTTTGGCTTCTTCAATCGGTTTCGAAGCTTCAGCGGCTGGTTCAGCTTGTTTGGCTTCTTCAATCGGTTTCGAAGCTTCAGCGACTGGTTCAGCTTGTTTGGCTTCTTCAATCGGTTTCGAAGCTTCAGCGACTGGTTCAGCTTGTTTGACTTCTTCAGCAGGTTTTGGAGCTTCAGCAACTGGTTCAGCTTGTTTGACTTCTTCAGTCGATTTCGAAGCTTCAGCGACTGGTTCAGCTTGTTTGGCTTCTTCAATCGGTTTCGAAGCTTCAGCGACTGGTTCAGCTTGTTTGACTTCTTCAGCAGGTTTTGGAGCTTCAGCAACTGGTTCAGCTTGTTTGATTTCTTCAGCAGGTTTTGGAGCTTCAGCGACTGGTTCAGCTTGCTTGGCTTCTTCAATCGGTTTCGAAGCTTCAGCGACTTGTTCAGCTTGTTTGGCTTCTTCAGCAGGTTTTGGAGCTTCAGAAACTTGTTCAGCTTGTTTGGCTTCTTCAATCGGTTTCGAAGCTTCAGCGGCTGGTTCAGCTTGTTTGGCTTCTTCAATCGGTTTCGAAGCTTCAGCGACTTGTTCAGCTTGTTTGGCTTCTTCAATCGGTTTCGAAGCTTCAGCGGCTGGTTCAGCTTGTTTGGCTTCTTCAATCGGTTTCGAAGCTTCAGCGACTTGTTCAGCTTGTTTGACTTTTTCAGCAGTTTTTGGAACTTCAGCGACTGGTTCAGCTTGTTTGGCTTCTTCAGCAGGTTTTGGAGCTTCAGAAACTTGTTCAGCTTGTTTGGCTTCTTCAATCGGTTTCGAAGCTTCAGCGACTTGTTCAGCTTGTTTGGCTTCTTCAGTCGGTTTCGAAGCTTCAGCGACTTGTTCAGCTTGTTTGACTTCTTCAGCAGGTTTTGGAGCTTCAGCAACTGGTTCAGCTTGTTTGATTTCTTCAGCAGGTTTTGGAGCTTCAGCGACTGGTTCAGCTTGCTTGGCTTCTTCAATCGGTTTCGAAGCTTCAGCGACTTGTTCAGCTTGTTTGGCTTCTTCAGCAGGTTTTGGAGCTTCAGAAACTTGTTCAGCTTGTTTGGCTTCTTCAATCGGTTTCGAAGCTTCAGCGGCTGGTTCAGCTTGTTTGGCTTCTTCAATCGGTTTCGAAGCTTCAGCGACTTGTTCAGCTTGTTTGGCTTCTTCAATCGGTTTCGAAGCTTCAGCGGCTGGTTCAGCTTGTTTGGCTTCTTCAATCGGTTTCGAAGCTTCAGCGACTTGTTCAGCTTGTTTGACTTTTTCAGCAGTTTTTGGAACTTCAGCGACTGGTTCAGCTTGTTTGGCTTCTTCAGCAGGTTTTGGAGCTTCAGAAACTTGTTCAGCTTGTTTGGCTTCTTCAATCGGTTTCGAAGCTTCAGCGACTTGTTCAGCTTGTTTGGCTTCTTCAGCAGGTTTTGGAGCTTCAGAAACTTGTTCAGCTTGTTTGGCTTCTTCAATCGGTTTCGAAGCTTCAGCGGCTGGTTCTGCTTGTTTGACTTTTTCAGTCGGTTTCGAAGCTTCAGCGACTTGTTCAGCTTGTTTGACTTCTTCAGCAGTTTTTGGAACTTCAGCGGCTGGTTCAGCTTGTTTGGCTTCTTCAATCGGTTTCGAAGCTTCAGCGACTTGTTCAGCTTGTTTGGCTTCTTCAGCAGGTTTTGGAGCTTCAGAAACTTGTTCAGCTTGTTTGGCTTCTTCAATCGGTTTCGAAGCTTCAGCGACTTGTTCAGCTTGTTTGGCTTCTTCAGCAGGTTTTGGAGCTTCAGAAACTTGTTCAGCTTGTTTGACTTCTTCAGTCGGTTTCGAAGCTTCAGAAACTTGTTCAGCTTGTTTGACTTCTTCAGCTGGTTTCGAAACTGCTGAGGCTTTGTTTATTCTGACCTCTATGTAATCAGAACTTTCCATGAGTAGATCAATTTCAAGCCCTGACACAACTTCTGCCTGATAAAACGCAAGGTCGACGGAAACATCTGATGAATCTTCAGTCGTCTTTGCCACTTCAGCAACTGGTTCAGTTTTCTTGGCTTCTTCAGTCGGTTTCGAAGCTTCAGCGACTGGTTCAGCTTGTTTGACTTTTTCAGTCGGTTTCGAAGCTTCAGCGACTTGTTCAGCTTGTTTGACTTCTTCAGCAGGTTTTGGAGCTTCAGCGACTGGTTCAGCTTGCTTGACTTCTTCAGTCGGTTTCGAAGCTTCAGCGACTGGTTCAGCTTGTTTGGCTTCTTCAATCGGTTTCGGAGCTTCTGCAACTGCTTCAGCTTGTTTGACTTCTTCAGTCGGTTTTGAAGCTTCAGCGACTGGTTCAGCTTGCTTGGCTTCTTCAATCGGTTTCGGAGCTTCAGCGACTGGTTCAGCTTGCTTGGCTTCTTCAGCAGGTTTTGGAGCTTCAGAAACTTGTTCAGCTTGTTTGACTTCTTCAATCGGTTTCGGAGCTTCAGCGACTGGTTCAGCTTGCTTGGCTTCTTCAGCAGGTTTTGGAGCTTCAGAAACTTGTTCAGCTTGTTTGACTTCTTCAGTCGGTTTCGAAGCTTCAGAAACTTGTTCAGCTTGTTTGACTTCTTCAGCTGGTTTCGAAACTGCTGAGGCTTTGTTTATTCTGACCTCTATGTAATCAGAACTTTCCATGAGTAGATCAATTTCAAGCCCTGACACAACTTCTGCCTGATAAAACGCAAGGTCGACGGAAACATCTGATGAATCTTCAGTCGTCTTTGCCACTTCAGCAACTGGTTCAGTTTTCTTGGCTTCTTCAGTCGGTTTCGAAGCTTCAGCGACTGGTTCAGCTTGTTTGACTTTTTCAGTCGGTTTCGAAGCTTCAGCGACTTGTTCAGCTTGTTTGACTTCTTCAGCAGGTTTTGGAGCTTCAGCGACTGGTTCAGCTTGCTTGACTTCTTCAGTCGGTTTCGAAGCTTCAGCGACTGGTTCAGCTTGTTTGACTTCTTCAATCGGTTTCGAAGCTTCAGCGGCTGGTTCAGCTTGTTTGGCTTCTTCAATCGGTTTCGAAGCTTCAGCGACTGGTTCAGCTTGTTTGGCTTCTTCAATCGGTTTCGAAGCTTCAGCGACTGGTTCAGCTTGTTTGGCTTCTTCAATCGGTTTCGAAGCTTCAGCGACTGGTTCAGCTTGTTTGACTTCTTCAGCAGGTTTTGGAGCTTCAGCAACTGGTTCAGCTTGTTTGACTTCTTCAGTCGATTTCGAAGCTTCAGCGACTGGTTCAGCTTGTTTGGCTTCTTCAATCGGTTTCGAAGCTTCAGCGACTGGTTCAGCTTGTTTGACTTCTTCAGCAGGTTTTGGAGCTTCAGCAACTGGTTCAGCTTGTTTGACTTCTTCAGTCGATTTCGAAGCTTCAGCGACTGGTTCAGCTTGTTTGGCTTCTTCAATCGGTTTCGAAGCTTCAGCGACTGGTTCAGCTTGTTTGACTTCTTCAGCAGGTTTTGGAGCTTCAGCAACTGGTTCAGCTTGTTTGATTTCTTCAGCAGGTTTTGGAGCTTCAGCGACTGGTTCAGCTTGCTTGGCTTCTTCAATCGGTTTCGAAGCTTCAGCGACTTGTTCAGCTTGTTTGGCTTCTTCAGCAGGTTTTGGAGCTTCAGAAACTTGTTCAGCTTGTTTGGCTTCTTCAATCGGTTTCGAAGCTTCAGCGGCTGGTTCTGCTTGTTTGACTTTTTCAGTCGGTTTCGAAGCTTCAGCGACTTGTTCAGCTTGTTTGACTTCTTCAGCAGTTTTTGGAACTTCAGCGACTGGTTCAGCTTGTTTGACTTCTTCAGCTGGTTTCGAAACTTCTGAGGCTTTGTTTATTCTGACCTCTATGTAATCAGAACTTTCCATGAGTAGATCAATTTCAAGCCCTGACACAACTTCTGCCTGATAAAACGCAAGGTCGACGGAAACATCTGATGAACCTTCAGTCGTCTTCGCCACTTCAGCGACTGGTTCAGTTTTCTTGGCTTCTTCAGCTGGTTTCGGAGCTTCAGCAACTGGTTCAGCTTGTTTGACTTCTTCAATCGGTTTCGAAGCTTCAGCGACTGGTTCAGCTTGTTTGGCTTCTTCAATCGGTTTCGAAGCTTCAGCGACTTGTTCAGCTTGTTTGGCTTCTTCAGCAGGTTTTGGAGCTTCAGAAACTTGTTCAGCTTGTTTGGCTTCTTCAATCGGTTTCGAAGCTTCAGCGGCTGGTTCTGCTTGTTTGACTTTTTCAGTCGGTTTCGAAGCTTCAGCGACTTGTTCAGCTTGTTTGACTTCTTCAGCAGTTTTTGGAACTTCAGCGACTGGTTCAGCTTGTTTGGCTTCTTCAATCGGTTTCGAAGCTTCAGCGACTTGTTCAGCTTGTTTGGCTTCTTCAATCGGTTTCGAAGCTTCAGCGGCTGGTTCTGCTTGTTTGACTTTTTCAGTCGGTTTCGAAGCTTCAGCGACTTGTTCAGCTTGTTTGACTTCTTCAGCAGTTTTTGGAACTTCAGCGACTGGTTCAGCTTGTTTGGCTTCTTCAATCGGTTTCGAAGCTTCAGCGACTTGTTCAGCTTGTTTGGCTTCTTCAGCAGGTTTTGGAGCTTCAGAAACTTGTTCAGCTTGTTTGGCTTCTTCAATCGGTTTCGAAGCTTCAGCGGCTGGTTCTGCTTGTTTGACTTTTTCAGTCGGTTTCGAAGCTTCAGCGACTTGTTCAGCTTGTTTGACTTCTTCAGCAGTTTTTGGAACTTCAGCGACTGGTTCAGCTTGTTTGGCTTCTTCAATCGGTTTCGAAGCTTCAGCGACTTGTTCAGCTTGTTTGGCTTCTTCAGCAGGTTTTGGAGCTTCAGAAACTTGTTCAGCTTGTTTGGCTTCTTCAATCGGTTTCGAAGCTTCAGCGGCTGGTTCTGCTTGTTTGACTTTTTCAGTCGGTTTCGAAGCTTCAGCGACTTGTTCAGCTTGTTTGACTTCTTCAGCAGTTTTTGGAACTTCAGCGACTGGTTCAGCTTGTTTGACTTCTTCAGCAGGTTTTGGAGCTTCAGAAACTTGTTCAGCTTTTTTGACTTCTTCAGCAGGTTTTGGAGCTTCAGAAACTTGTTCAGCTTGTTTGACTTCTTCAATCGGTATCGGAGTTTCAGAGGCTTGTTTGTCTGATTTTGACGGAATAAAGCTGACAACGTTAGCATTTTGCGTTTCAAGTCTCAAGGAATATTTAATGTCAATGCTTTCCTCTTCGCTTATCTCTTGTTCACTCGCTGCATAAATTGTTTTAACTTCCTGAACAATTCCTTGATCGTTAATTGTTTTAATCAGTGCCGGTTTTTTGCTGTTTTTCAGATCCTGAAGTGAAATTGATATTGAGTTGTCGTCTTCAATCATAATATTTCTGAAAAAAAAATTTTTTATTTTTGGTTTTTCTCATGAAGATTTACTTTTCTTCGTTTCCAATTTCACAAATTGCTTGAGTCACTTGCGACGATAGCACAACAGCTTTGAGATATTGATTTTCAAGATCGTCTTCTCCGAGATTCTTTCCCACTGCACAAAAGTTTTGTTGCCTGAATGAAATTCTTGTTCGGCAATCAGTTAAGGAATTCATTGTTTACTGATTGTTTGTCAAAACGACATCTGATATTGTATTTTGGATTTTTTCCACAACACAACTGCTTTCACATTTCTGGTTTCCATCCATTGCGACACAGGTGAACGAATGCCGTTGATCATCTTGAATTCGAACTTGAAGTGTCGAAATATTTTCGGTTACGGTGATTTTGTGATCGCTGAATTTTCAGTTCGATTAAGAATTTTTTTGGTGATTTCAAAAGTCAAACTTGTCATTTTGAATTGGATTTCCATTTTCAGTCCACTCAAATTGAATTTCATCATTTCCTTCACAAACCACTTTAAGCTGAGCGTATTCATCAACTATTTTGGTATCCTGAAAATAAGTTTTAGCCCTTCATTTTCTTTGAGCTCCGATTACATTGAGCTTTTTAATAAATTGAAGATCTGATTTAAAAACAAGATCTCCAATCGAAACCGGAATCGAAATGCTTTTTGATCCGTGGAAATTTTCCGCGATACATTTGAATTCATAAATTCCGTCTGATAATCCTGTGACTTTTAAAATTCCAATTCCATCCTCATAGATCATTTGATGATCGCTGTAATCCAACTGTTTTTAATTTTAAATTTCATTTTTCGAAAATTGAAAAATATTATGAGAGTCTGACGTTAAAATGCACAATTTCAGGGCGTTTACCACTACAGTAATCAGACTTGCCTGTCATTATCGATTGATTGTCCACCTTTTTCCCATTTCACAATTGGTTGAGGTGACGATATGATACCAACTTTGAGTGAAACCTCATTTTGTGTCGAATTATTCAGACTGTAGACAAACACTGGTTTTTGTTGATCGCTCGACAGTTGAGTGACTCGTTTCACAATGCAATTTGAGCTTGATCTTCCCGCCTCGTTTTCAAGATTGCATTGAACCAGAGTTCCGTTTTCAGTGATGTTTTCAATGTCGATCAAGACGATACCATCCTCATAGATGAAGCTGAAAATAAATCGTTTAATGGCCGCAATTATCACAACAGAAATTTCAAAAATGAACCAACATTTAACATAAGAAATAATGATTCTTTGCTTGGTAAAACTTTGGTGACCTGTCTATTATAATGGTCAGTGGGGACAGACTGTTCTAGAAAGGATCCTCGAGTACCAACAAAGTACGGCTGTACTCTACTCACGCTAGGTGGAAATAGACAGGGATCCAGGTACATACAAAGTCGGGTCACACTGTTCTTACTTTCGGTGGATTTTTTTCTTTCTTTTTTTCTGTGTTATTTTCAAAAATCTGATATACCTTTCATCTTTTTGTATTCCATCAATGAGACATGAAACCACTGGCAATGGTTCACCACCAGCAATACATTTGATCGTTGCATGATCGGAAGTTGTGAATACGTCCTTCAATGGTAGAACGAAAAATGGACGCTGCTTTGATCCTTCCTGACTATCCGCCTCACTCATTCCCTCTTTTCTTAAATAACATTTTGTTGTTGCTTTTCCGCGGCAATTCGTTGCTTCGCACTGAACTTCAACAACATTCTTCAGAGGTTTCTGAATTCGAAGAAGTGCGATTCCATCTTCGAATTCAATTGAATAATTCCTGAAATTGTTCAGTTGTACAATGGATTTCTTGTAGAATTTTGTCTTACTCATCATCTGTCACCACTTTGCCATCAATAATCCATTTGACAATGACCAAAGGAATTCCCATCACCACACATTTCAATGTGAACTTTTGATTGTCGCCAACTATTTTATCCGACAGTGGCATCAGAAAGTATGGAGGTTGACGATCCAATGATCGATTGACTGGTGGAAAATTGCTGCTGACACCAAGATGATTCGGCGATTGGACAAGAATGTCAAGCTCTACATCATTTTGGTCACGATCACAATGCACTTGAATCGCTGTTTTTTCGATTGACAGCTTATCATCGATTATATTGATTCGACAGCTTGTTGCTTCACATCCGGCTTCATTTGCAATTGTGCACGTGTATGTTGCATTGTCTTCTAATGTTGCACAATCGATTTTCAGAAGACTTATGCCATCCTCAGTTGTAACAGAATATTTTCTAGAAATTTGTTTGGAAAATGTCTTAAAAACTTTCTTAAAGTTACTGTAGATCCAGAAGAATCCCGTTTTTTTCCCACATTGCTGCCGGCAAAGGTTGTCCAGAAAATTTGCATTTAATAATAATTTGATCATTGATCTGAAAAAAAAATCGGTTTTTTCAGTTACAAAACTTCAAAACCGTATGATTCAGATTCTCCGGCAACGGAACAACAAACTGAGGTTTTGTATTCGTGGCCATTGATGATTCGCTGATACTTGAAGCCTCGTCGGTACCAAAAATATGACAAACTGTCTCAGCTTGACCAGCTGAATTGGTGGCGACGCATCGGATAATTCCACCGTTGTTTCCCGATGAGTTGACGATTCGAATTGTGCTCACGCCGTTGTCGCATTTGATGAAGATTTTCTCGCTGAAAGAAAAGAAGAAGAAGGTTTCAGAATGTTTTTTTGTGTTTCGGATTACTTGTCAGTGAAAAGTTCATAATCATCTAATTTCCATTGAATTCTTGGTTGGGGAATTCCAGTAAACATCACATCCAATGTTAACTTATCATTGATGAATCCAATTGATAATGGTAATTTTTGTATGAAAATTGGTGGAGTATACAATGGACTTGAAGACAGTGATGTCAATGTATCAGCAATCGTAGAGCATTCTGAAGTTCATTTTTTCATTCTTTTCTCTTCAAATTATTTTCAAACCATCTTCATCGTATCCGACTTCAGCAACAATAACATCGGAGATGATATTTTCAGAATTTTTACTGAAAAACAATTCAATGCTAATTTTTGTTACAGAATCGTCATCTTCATTTCTTTCCATTTCCTTTTCAGGTTCTCGAACTTCAACAATATTTTGAGATTCGGTTTGTTCAAATGATTTAAAAGTGTCTTGATCCTCGGTTTTTTGAGGTGTTTCCAACTCGATTTTTACATCAGAAATCGATTCAGGCGCTGCTTCCTGATCTTTGACTTCTGAATCAGTAGTTCGAGGAGAATCAATTGTCAATTTTATCTGATCTGAGCTCTCAATCAATAAATCAATTTCAAGTTCAAATGTAGTTTCAGGTTGTTTAAAAAGAAGATCAACATCAACATCAGAAATCGTTTCCATAGGTGCTGCAACCTTTGATTGATTTCTTGTTTCAATGTCAACCGGTTCAGATTCATTTTGTGTTGATTCGACTTCCCGATTAGAAATTTCTTGAAGCGCTGCTTCTTCAATCAATTTCTCTGTTGTGGTTTCAATGAAATTTTGTGCATCAACAGTTTCAGCCAAGTCAACTTGAGGCGCTGCTTCCTCTTTTTCAACGCGCTGATAATCCTGTTCAATTTCTTCAACAATTTCTTTTTGATCTTCAGCTTCAACAAGCTGAGGTGCTGCTCCCTCAACTTGCTCAAACTTCAGCTCATTCGAAACTTCTTCAACAATATTTTCATGAGATTGTTGAGCATTAATTTCTGCAATTTCATCCAACGTCGTCACATGCCATGAAACATCAATTTCTTGTTGCGGCTCTGGAACTTCATCAACTGTCTGTGTGATCAATTCACTATCTGAAAATTCGTCTCGTCTGATAACGAGAAAGAGGCCGACAAAATTTTCGGGTCAAAATTGATTACCAATCACGCTGATTTTAGAAACCACCGAATTTTTGCCGTTGAT
The DNA here is from genome assembly GCA_963572285.1 of Caenorhabditis drosophilae. NCBI lineage: Eukaryota > Metazoa > Nematoda > Chromadorea > Rhabditida > Rhabditidae > Caenorhabditis > Caenorhabditis drosophilae. The sequence goes on along the minus strand of OY751564.1, from coordinate 1,139,392 downwards.
TATCACCGAATAAACTCCAGCATCGTCCCAATTGATATTCGAAATGATCAATTCATGACTGTGACCATTGTCAACAGTTTTCGAATTGAAACGAGCTTCATTCATCGGTATTCGCTCTCCATTCTAGAATTTTTTCAAAGAAAACCCTCCATCTTATTTCCCCCCTCATTTTTCTGGATTTTTTTTTCAGACAAACCTTGCACCATTGAATGTTCGGATAAGAGTCCGATGTCTGACACTGAATTGTTGCCACAACTCCAAACGGAACTACCGTTTCTTCACAAGGCTCATCTTCTGAATGTTTTAAGACCATTTTTTATTTTGCAAAATATTTTATTTTCTATACAAAATTATTTAATGAAAAGCGCTGTCGATAATATCAAACAAAACAAAAATTTGGAAGAGAGAGAAAGAGAGAGAGAGAGAGAAAAAATAAATAAAATCAACAAAATAAATATTTTTGAAAAAATCCCTGAAAAAAAGGAAAACAAAAAAGGAGATTAGTGTAGTGAATTATTAGAAATTCGTTTTGCCTTCAACGCATGAAGAGTTGAAGCAACACTATTCACACATAAATGAGCAACACGAAACTCAACATCGGAAATACAGACACTGTAAAGACCACTATCAACACTTGTCGCATCATGAACCACCAAATAATGTTTGAGCCCATTTTGAACGTGCTCAATTTTTCCGCTTTCGAATTTGATATCTTTTCCGTCACGAAGCCAACGAATCGCTCGTTTCTGCTCGCATTCCTCCAGTTCGCATGCGATCGTTGCCGTGCTGCCGGGTGGTACGAGGTATTCTTGGACGTCGTCTTCTTCACTTTCGGTTCCTGATGGGATTACCATCACTTCTTTCTCATCGATTCGTTCTGAAGGCTTCTCGGTTTTTTTTTTTTTTGGTTTGTTTTATTCTGAATCAAGTTTTTTTTTTCTTACCTTCAACAACTAAAGTGATTGAAACACTTTGAGATGATGTCAAAGCGAGATAAGTTCCCTGATCACTGATCAAAGTGTGTGGAATCAGAATGCGATGTGTTCCATTTCCATCGGTTTCCAATTTAATTCGTGGATTCTCATGAAGTGGGCGTCGATCTTTAAGCCATGTTACATTCACTGATGGATTATCAACTTGACAACTGATCACTGTTGGTTGACCTTCCATTACGAATTGGGTTTCAGGACGTGTCAGAAATGTTGCCGAGCTGGATGAAGCCGAATTCTCGACAATCAAATAAGCGACTGGGAAAAGATCATCATTGATCTTTAAGCTATAGAGATTTCCATGTTTTTGTTCAATACTTCGGATTATCAAAACTTCTAAAAGATCATGACTGATCCTATCAAATTGTTCATTATCAATGATAATTTTTGATTTGCCACAATACCAATCGATAACACATTGCTTTGGTAAATAATTATTGAGCTCACATGTGATTGTTGCAGTTGATTCGAGTTTAACCACATAACTCGGGATACTAATCGTTCCACTCGAGCTCACTGTATTATCCATTTCAGATAAGGAATTTTGTGAGCTTTTAAATGACACTTGTGATTTGAGACTTTTAGCTTCTTCCAGATTCGTTTCAGACACTGTCACATTGAACTGAACCGAGCTCTGTTTTGACATCTCCTCCATGCTCATTTGCATCACATCGGGAACTGTCATTTCAACTTCTCCCCACGCGATTTCCTCCAATGATGCGTAGATTCCATCATTCAAACTTCGAGCAACAATTGAGATTGTGATTCCAGTTCGAGTTGTTGCTATACTAACATCATCATATGATCGAGCTTGAAGATGTTGTGAGCTTTGAGGTGATAACAGATTAAAGACATCACTTGATACCTCCTCACAATCATCATCACAATCATCCGACATTATTGTTAGTGATGTGAAGTCGATGATGTCTTCAATGACTTTTATTGAAATGTTGTAACGTTGAGGTTCTTGAACGACGTCAACATCAAAAGTGTTATCAGCAGTGACAGATGCTGAAATTGTGAACAATAAAGTGTGAACAACAACTCCAGTGACTCGTCGTTTTGATGCTTTCTTGATCAATGAGAAATGCTCATTGATTTCCTTTTCCTTTATTGATGTTGTAAGATCAACCGTCATTGATTCGTCACTCAAAATATCTGTCTCACGAATTGTATTTGTTGAAATTGCTCGATCCGTTGTTGATCCATTCATTTGACTGAGAACCCCTTCTTCTAGTACCACATCTAATGTTTCAGATGATATAACTGATTTTGCAACAAATGATAGATCAGTAGTCACTTCTTCTTCTTCTTCTTCTTCTTTGGTGGGATCTGATTCTTTAACACTTGGATAATGATTCAGTGAGGTTTTTTCAGATGTCTGCTGATTGATGGCGTTAAGTGATGACATTGAAGCCATTGAAGTGAGTTCAACATTCACATAAACATCCTCAACGTTTTCCGATTTGTCACCATCATAGCCACTTCTTTGTGAGCGAAGATCGAGTGAAACCGAATCGCCGACATCGAGAAACTGTCGCTGCTCTGACATTGATGGACTGGTGCGGTTGAAGAATCGAACTGTTCCCGACAGCAGCAATGACCGATCGGTATCCGATGGATAGTCGGATTCTTCACATAACATTTGAATCGAGGCGATATCATCAAAAACTGGTACAACACTTTCGGTCGAGGCTTCATTTGTGACATTAACAATTACAGCGACGTCTTCTTTTTTGTCATCCAAATTTGTGAATGAAAAACTGGATTTTTGAATATGAACACAACTTGTCGAACTGTTCATCGCTTCTGACAATGTCGACGTTTTCAGCTCTTGCAGCTCATCATCACCAGATCCTGCTGATAACATTGATCGCTGTCTTGATTTGTTACGCGGTGGCGCAATTGGTTCATTCACCGCGTTCTCCTTAACTCGACTTTTGCTTCTCGGCGGTCGAACTGGAATTGACTCAATGCGCTGTTGATCTTTGACTGTCTCAAGATGTTCAATGTCTGTCGACTGTGATCTTCGCTTTCTTGGTGGCGCAATTGGCGGCGGTGCAAGTGATTCGATTATTGTTGGACTTAATCGTCTTGAACTTCTTCTTGATCCACCCATTGGTGTTGATGGTGGTCGTTTATTTGTTGGCTCTTCATCAACAATTCCAATAATATCCTCAGACTCTGGCCGAACTTGGAAACTATACCAGACTGTTACTTCATTGTTATTATTGTTGCTGCTGCTGATTACTTCACTTCCATTATGAAGTGTTGTAGAATCAATTGGTTGAAGATCCTGCGCTACTCGAATCACATTTATAATGCTTGCCACATGTTGTAGAACCGAGTTTAACACATGTGTCACCGTCTCAGCTCCTTGCTTCGTCATTTTCTCTTTACAAAGTCCAGCGATCGTATTGATTTCTTGCTCAATCTTCACAAACAACTTGTGAATATCATCAGCATCCTGTTGATTCTGACGATTTGCTGATTCTTCACTGATTGTCATTTGATGCAATTGAATAAGTCGATCGCGTAGTGTCGTTGTGATTGGTGTGATCCTTGCTGAATGTGCACTTGGTGCACGTTTAATTCGAATCGCTTTTCGTTTATCGTTCTCGTCACCTTTTCGATTCAGAATTTCGGTCACTTCTGTGTCTTCGAGAAGATTATTCTCGATTTCGGAGATTTTTTCTTGCAATTTCTCGATCGGATGAATCGTCTTCACCTTTTCCTTTATGAGTTTCGATGATTTATTTTTGAGAATCATTTCAGCTAACGCTAATCGCAACAATTCTTCATTTGCATCTGCTTGGGCTTTTGAAACCGATTTTTGTGTTGCGAGCTGATCTGAAATGCAGAAAATCGCTTTCTCAATTTCCTTCAAATCGTTCTCTTCATAAATTTCTTTTTGTTCTTTGCTTTTCGATTGTGAAATATTTGAAAGTTCCGCCTCGACTTGTTTGGCAATCTGCTCAATTATTCTCATCCGATTCTCACGATCCTGATACGGATTTTTCGACTTCTCTTTCTTTCCCGCTGAATTCGGAACATCAACGTCGACGCCGAATTGAAGAAGAGTTTCGACGCATTTATTGAGATTTTCAACACCACCAGATTTATGTTGATCCTTCTGATCTTTTTCAACTGAGTTTGCAAATATTTCATGTCCTTTGTAAAGCATTTTTTGTGGTAGAAGAGGAACGCGTGGCTCGTAAGCTTCGTTTTCATTGATTTGGACGCGATCACTTCCAGGAAATGGATCCGATGTCATAAAATCCCATGATGGTGTTGAGCTGCTTACTGATAAACGAATATTTTTTGAATTATTAGTCAATAATTGGGTCTCAACACTTTCATGATTGTTGATGTTCTGATTACAAAGCATCAGATTGGTTGTGCTTGTCGTCGCCGCTGATGCAACCGTCGTTGACTTCTGACGAAATTTGCCGCCAACAGATTGACTTTGACACAATTCGGTGACTTTGACAGTGGTTTCAGCCGATTCGTTGAATCGTTTGAATGATTCTATCATCATCATATCATCATTAAAGCTCGCTGTCACTGGCGGCGAAACATTTCCTCTCTCATTCTCCATCTCGCTTCTTCTCGTAACAGTTGTTGTCAAACTTTGTGGCGGCGGCGCCTCATCGATGACCGCATTCGATATCATCGTATTATTATTATCTGATGAGTTGAATTGACTGCTCATCACCGCATAATTTTCATTCGATGGTGTTAGTGGCGTCTCATCCACCAGAAGTTTGATCTCTGACAGTTGTCTCAATAAATCAACCGCATCGTCTTCTCTCTCTGAAATTGCCCTCTTCAAAAAAAAAAATCTTCTTTTTTTTTGTAAAACAACATGCAACAGAAGAATGAATGAATGAAGAAGACACAAATCTCCTACACAATTCATGACGATTTTTCCCCACCCCGAGCACACTCACAACATTGAAGAAAAAAAAAAGAAAAAAGAAAAGAAAGAGCACCACACAGACAAAAAACACTCACGCAGAAGATTATCGAAAATGCGAAAGAAGAAGAAGAAGAAGAATCAAAAGTAGAAGTAGAAGAAACAGAGAAAAAAAAATTAACCAAAAGATGGATGGTAAAGGAGAAGCTCGTAGCGGTGGGTGTGTTGTGATTCGATGTTAAGTTGGGTCAGGAATTATTAGGCTAAAAACTGATTGATTTTTCAAAGAAGAAACAAATCGTAGAGCTGAGAAAAAACAATTTTCAGAAGAGAACAACCTCAATGATTTTTGTTTTGTTTCAAATGATATTTCGACATTTTTCCTATTTCGCGCCTCATTTTTTTTTTCTTCGCAAAATTCGAATTCTCCAACATGAATGGTTTTTGTGTGCAAAAAAAAAAAAAATAAAAGTGCAACGTGGAGCACAAATGTGTCAATTCCTTCTCTTTTTCTTTTCTTTTTTTCGCTTTCAGACTTACCTGACAATTTGAGGAAGCATTTTGTTGATGTTGATCCAGCAATGTTGATTGCAGTGCAACAATATTCTCCTTCATCTTCCATTAACGTTTCGATGATGCGAAGGATGCAGACGCCATCCTCATAGACAATTTCGTATTCGCTGAACAAAATCAAGATTTGTGCATGTGGTTTTTTTTCTAAAATTCTAGGATTCTTTTACTCATTGGCTGTTATTGGATCCCCATCAATTGTCCATTCAATTTCAGGTGTTGGCATTCCAGCGACCAAACATTTCAATTGAACCGCTTCGCCAATTCGACCATAACAATTCGCCAGCATTCTCAAGAATTTCGGAGCTTGTGGTGCTCCGCTCGATTCGGTCGCCAATGATTGACTAACTTCTGTCAATTGATCGTCTTCATTTGTTGGAATGGCGATCTTTTCGACTTCTGGTTCGCCGTCGAACGCCGAGTTCACTGTCGCCACAATTTCCACATTTTGATCTGGACAATTGGCATCGACTTCGACAAAAACCGCGACGACGTGCGCTTCATCCTCGTTGAATTTTGATGGTCTTGTCCAGACGTGCTCTTCAGGTCCTGCTGATTTCTTTCGCTTTTGGAATAATAAATGGGAAGTGTTGGCATCAATTGGCTCATCAATTGAGCTTTCATATTCAATGACGAGCTCTTGATGAGCTCGATCACCCTCTCTGATCAATGCAACACTAACATTTTCCAGTTTTAGTTTATTGGCTGCAGCGGCGACTTGTAAAAGTTGCGGAACAATTGTTTCGTTATCAATAATCGTCATTATTTGCTCGTTGGCTTCATCCTGTTTCACGACTTCAACATCAGCATAAGCTTTTGCTTCAGCTTCACCAACAAGTCGTTTCACCTTCTTCAAACTCCATGTAATCGCATTATGAAACGTGTTTGACATTCCTTGCAAGACCACAATCCGATGTTGAGCATTCGCAGTTTTTTTCGACTTCTGAACAAGAAGTTTATCGATTGATTCGCATGATGTTCCAGGCTTTTGCAATATCGTGTCAAAATCAATGAACTTCAATGGAACTGAAGTGGTTGTTGATAATCGAAGAGCATGACATTCAATATTTGATTCGATCACTGTCACAATTTGCTCATAGTTTTGCGGTTGTTGACTGACGACTACCGTTGTTGTCTCATCAGATACATGACTATCCTTTAATGATAAAGCAGTGTTTAGCAGAATATTTGTGGCTTCAATTGGTTCCAATGTTTCTTGCGACGAAACTTTGAGAAGGTTGGATTCAATTGTTTTGATTCTCTGATCATATGAAGTTGGGCTTGGTGTTCGGCAAGATTTGATCGCGTCAATATTCTGCGAAATTTTCTCAACTTCTGGTTGTTTTTTGATCTTCTCAATTCTAATGTTCTCCACCTCTGCGACCGCATCATTCATCCAAAGTTGTGCAAATTGTTCGGAAATTTTCTCCGCTGCTGCTCGAAGATTCTTCTCCTCGTTCTCATGTTTGAGTCTTCTCTCGTCGATTTCAGCTTCTGCTTGATTCTCAGCTTCTTCTGTTGGTTGAACATCGAGAACGTGTGTCACCACTTCACATGTGTCGACGACTAATTTCATTGAGAGCACCGCTGTGCCATGACAATTTGTTGCGTGTAAATAGTAAACTCCAGCTTGATCCTTCTGAACATTTTTCATTGTGATTGACGATGTTCCGCTTTCATAAGACATTGAGATATTTCTGAAAATCGTCAAGAATTGTTTGGGGGAAACAAAAAGTTGTTTGAAACTCACTCAGTCACTGTTAACTTTTTCTCACCAAAATACCATTCAAGGAATGGTGTTGGATGTCCACTGATGGTTGTGAACATTTTGACAGTTCCATTCTCTTTTACATGATACTCATCAACTCGTGTTTCAAATTGTGGTCCTTCACTTTTCCCAACTCCATTTTCTTCTTCTTCCTGGAAAAAATTCCTTTTTTTTTTTGGTTCATGGTTATCGAGCTGGCAAAAGCTTACGTCTTCACTTTCAACAAGTTTTTTGACAGCTTCTCGGACGGCGTCAAGGAAAACATTGGCAACAAGAGTGCTGGCGACTTGATCGGCAACTTTGATTAGAAGCTTGAATTCTTCTGAAAATTTTTCTGATGATCAAAATATTCAGATTCTTTTCTTGAAAAATGAAACCTTCTTGTTTTTCAATTTCAGCTGTTCCAGTCACTTCTTCTCGATTAACAATTTCAATATCATCGTCGATTCCAGTTTCTTTAACATCTTCCACCTCCACGTCAAACGTAATGTTCACTTCTTGAACTTCAGTTTCAATCTCCTCAGTAGTTGGTGGAGATGGAGCATCAAGAAATTCTGGTGAGCTTGTTGTTACAAGATCAACTTCACAACTGCTGCTGCTCACGCCGTGCTCTGATTCAACTGTGCACGTGTAGACGGCCGAATCCTCATGGATTTGCGGATTGCGAATCGTCAGAATTTGAGCGCCGTCAGCGAACTGAACAATTTCATATTTTGACGAGTTCTCGATTTTTTCTCCATCTTTCTGCCAATTTATGGTGAATGGTGCTGATGATTGAACAGTTGCAACAAGCCGAATATATCCGAGCTCTTGATAATTATCAATTTCAGATGTGAGTTGCTCAATGAACTTTGGTGGTAAAATGACATGAACATCTTCGGTGAGAACTGATTCAGAAATTTCGGCTTCTTCACGATCTTTCACATATTCTAATCCTGAAACTTCGGGGAAGTCATTGAATTAAATGGAATGATGATTGCAAACCTTCAACATTAATGTATGCGGCGGTTTCTGCAGTACCATGCGGGTTTGTTGCAGTACACTTATACAATCCAGAATCTTCTTGAAAACATTCTGGATTCAATAGTTCACAGACTCCGCTGTCTAGAATCGATGTCGTCACATCTTTATTGATCACCCAATCATCAACATTCACATCATCCTTTGTCCAGATAATCGCCGCTGATGGGTTCGCTGTGATTCGGCATCGAAGAGACATTGGCTGACCTGAAATTCTCTCTGATTTCTTCCTGACTTCATCCAAAGTTGACGGGTTACCATCAAGAAAAATTGCCGAGTGAAGAGGTTCCACAATTTTGGGCGCTGATTCTTCAGGAAGATCTGGCGGAACAATTTCAAAAGATGATTCATGATCTCCTAGAAAAATCGGAAAATGGATTCAAAAGGATCACGAAAAGTGAAACGATTGGGACAAGAGAAAAAAAAAAAGAAAAATCGAAACTGTTAGCTTAAGCGAAAAATAAATCAAAATGAGCCAAAAGAAGTAGAAAAAATGACTCACTGATTGTTAAACAAGCTGACGAGGTAAACACATCGCCTTGAATATTTTTGACGACGCAAACCACTTCTCCACAAATTTCTGGATGCAACGATTCGACAATCAAGGATGATTCATATTCGGTTGATTCAACTGCCACCTTGTCCAATCCCTCAACATTTTGACCATTAATCGTCCAATAAAATTGACAGACTCCACTGCGATGCTCATCAAATCGAACAATGATCACAATTCGTTCACCACATTCTCCAGTGGTTGGAAGAACTTCGGTGATGACTGCGTCACCGAGACTTTGTCGATGATGCTCTGCTGATTCATCGGCACGATCTGGACTTTTGTCATATTCTATTATCACTTTCCCTGTCCATTTATCATCGCCTAATTGGTTGCTGGCAATCACTGTCAAATTGCCGGCAGGCGTTTTTTGGAATTCGATTTCAGACACGTTCGGCTCATCGCATCCGATTCGGATGTTCTGATTATTGCGAAGCTCAAAATTGTTGAGCATCCACAGAAATGTGGCTGGCGGAAGTGACGAGGCAATGACTCGGAACTTCATTGGTGTACCATCAAGAATTCGAAAAACGCTTTCCGACGGAAAGTTGATGATTCGTGGTGGGTAGGGCAAGTTTTTAGCCGACGGGCTTTTTTCATCTCGTCGTGCTTGATTACTTTTCGATGCCAAAACCATTGAAAACGGATGCTCTTTTTCGCGATGTTTTGGTGATGTTGCATCAATGAACGATCGAATCGGATCTTTTTCCGGTAGTTCGTTGATAGTTTCTTGATGACGTTCAACATCTTTTCGAACTGATTTCACCGTTTGAAATGAGGAATGCGATCCAGCATCATCGTCGTGCGAACACGTAACAGTGACGGCTGATTCAATAATATCTGGTGGTTCAGTCGACTTTTCTTTGATTGGTTCACCGATTCGTTGCACGTGGGTTATCATTGATTCACTTCCAATATCATTTCTAGCCGTCACTTTATATTTGCCTTGTTTCACTGGTGGATGTATTACCAATGTCGATTTATTGTGCTCCATCAACACCACAACATTGTTGCTTTTTTTCAATTCGAATCCGTTGACATTCCAACAAAGTTCGGCTGCTGGAACAGCGTGAACATCAGCGGTTAGCACCAACTTCTCATCAGCTTTCAGTGTGACGTGATCCGGTAGGCGTGTCAAGAATTTCGGCGCCTCCGGTAAAAATCGTCGTGAAGTGCCACGTGGCGGCGGCGGTCGCTGATGATGTTGGCGAGCTTCAACAATCGACGCGGCGTCTGCAAAAAATTAAGCATGCGAAAAATGGAACAAAAGTGGTTAAACTTCAAAAACTAAAATGAAAAAAAAAAGAAAAGTGAAGAACTTATTTGGTTTGGTGTCTAGAGAAATTCAGAGAACAAAAAAGCAGCACACCAACGAAAAAAAGAGAGAGAACAAATTCTTCTTCCCCCCACACTGAACCCGACGTACCATTTCTTGTCTCGGAACGTTGATCTCTTTCCATTGAATTCGCCACTTCAATGTGAGATTCCAAGTGTCGAACTCCTCTTGGAACGCTGCTTGATCTTTGAGTATAATTAAGTTCGAATAGATTGACCGCTTGTCGAGATGGTCGACCATTTGTTCCAAATGATCGAAGGGAGCTTGTCATTGGATCATAGCTCTGCTCGTGCTGTTGTTCAATTTGCTGTTGCTGCTGTTGAATTGACTCTTCAATTAGTGCTGAAATTTCAGAAATGACAGGTTTTAGATCAGAAAAAGGATCATCTTACTTCTTTGAATATCAACATGTCCACAACTCATCGCTGATCCATGACAATTTGAGGCGACCACTTTATATTCGCCAGCAACTGGAAGGGCAAATCGAACGACACTTCGATTCGCATCCGGTGCAAACATTTCCACGTTATGAGTTGAGTCACGATACTCACGACCATTGACGAACCATGAGAATCGTGCTGGCGGATTAGCATCGACTTCAACATCGATGATCACATGACTTCCAGGTGCGACAAATAGGTTAGGAACCTACAAACGTTTATTGAAAATTTAAATATGGCGAAACTTACTTGAGTTAAGAATCTTGGAGCTTGATGATAGGTGACACTATGCATCCTTTGCGATCGAACATCCTCTTTCGATGATGAAAGATGGTCCCGATCAGCTGAAAATGATTTGAGATCGAGAATATCGGGAAAATCGAGGAAAACTTACAATTCACTGTGATATACCCGTAGCTGGTGCTAACACCGGCTGGATTTCGTGTCACACACTTGTAGACACCCTGCTCTGGTTGATTCACTCGCAATCGGCTGATATTGATTCCATGACCAACTTGGAATCGTCCGCGATCTTGTAAAACTGATTTCTCGTTACAAAACCATTCGAAAATTGCCGGCGGATCACTGGCCACCTCGACAACAAGGCTGATTGTGTCAGACGTTAGAACTCGGTAGGCTTTGATGACCTGAAGATGGAAGTTTGAGGCTTGACACGTCACTCTTTCTCATTTCAATACGAACCTGAATGAATTTCGGTGGAGCAATCGCGACGAAACTTGTAATTTCACTGCTCCAATGCTCTTCAGTGTAGGATTGGGATTGTGATCCGACGGAACGGATTAAATGAGTTTCTGCGACAGTCGCATGACCACTTGAGCTGCGTAATACGGTTTCGCGATCTGTGAAAAAAAATGTTTTTTTTATAATTAAAAATGCTCCACCTGTCACATAACTCATTGAAGGACTCGTCGGTTGAGAAACACTTCCTCCAACAATCATGACGTCAACATTCAAATGCTGCTGCTGCTGCTGCTGCTGCTGCTGCTGCTGCTGCTGCGGTAAATGTTGTTGATCATCAACTTGTGGCAATGATGGTGCTTCATCATCATTGTTTCCACCATCCATGGTGTTAACCTCGTCGTGATGTTGTTAGAACTAACTATAAACGAAGATTGGATTTTGGTGAAATCGGGTATCGTTTTTTGATCTTTGAATTTTTTCGTTTTCGATATCTGAAAATCAGAAATTTTTTTTGTGGAGAAAATAATTTTTTTGTTTTTTTTGTTGTTTTTTTGAAAAATAGCTAATAGCAATCGTTCATCGTTCAAAAAATACACATGTTCACTAAATACTTTGGACGAGCATCTGCATTGGTTTTCAGGAGCACAAAAAACGAGGTAGAGAGAGAGAGAGAGAGAGAGAGTCGTAATATGAAATTGACATGCTCCCCCACCAATCACCATGAAAAAAAATTTACTAGGGATAAGAAGATTTTTGTTGGGGTTATTCAAGAGTTTCTCAACAAAAATATTTTTGCTCAAAATCTATACAGAACTCAACAAATAAAAATTGATTAATGGGGAAATTGAGTTTTAAAAAAAATTTTTTTTATCGGAAAAAATCGATTTTTTATTCAAAAATCATCCGATAGCATTAATCAATCAATATAAAACTGATCTGTCGTCGAATGAAAAAATTTATCCGCTAAACTACAAACTTTTTTACAAACTACATTTATTGAACAGAACAATGTTTCAGGTCTGCTAAACTACAAACTATGTTGACCAAAGGTTTGAAAAGGGTTTTTAGGTAACAATTCTTAATAATATGGAATAATAAAAATCTTTTTAACAAAAAAATTTAATTTAAAGATTTATAAAATAAATGAATGTTTTGAAAAAAATCAATAAATCTCAGATCAGGAGCAGCATAATAATGATGATCGGAGAGGTAACCTATAATGTGTTGTTTTTCTCTTCAATGCACAATTTCACCTTCTGCTTCTTCCTTCTTATTTATATTTCTTCCACAAACACACACGGCAGAGACACATAAAATGTTTCTGTGTCTTTTGATCATCATTCTCATCATCACAATCCTCCACCTCCTCACTTATCCACATTCTTCTCATCCTTCTACATCGTTTAAATCGTCGTCGTCGTCTTCTTTTTTCCCCTGTTCAAATCAGACGAGATCCCTCCCTTCTCATTTCTCTCATCTGCACAACCAAACAACAAACTTCGCGACGTCAATTCGATGAAGTTTTGAAGTCCACTAGTTGCCTTCTACACCAGCCGACGCGACAAATCATTGTAAGAAAGATCAGATGAGGATGAAGAGGAGACATGATGCAAAAGAAAAACGCTGAGAAGAGACGTCCGATGTTGCACACAAAACTCTGAAGAAAATTCCGAAGTTTTGGGTGTCGAAGAGACGCAGCTTTCAGAAATCGCAGCACGGCGAGGAGGACGGTGTAATATGACAAATGTGAAGAATGGCAAACGAGAAGAGAAACGAGCATCGAACAATTGATAATAAACGGCAAAAAAAAATGAGGAAGATGCTGATTGGCAACATGTTTGAATATTTTCTAAAGATCATTTGAAAAATCGGAAAAAATCGAACACATCAGAATTTTCTTCAGATTCAGTTCAATTTTTATCAACTTTTTGAATAAAAAAAGTTTTTCCTAACAAAAAAATCCGATAAAAGCTGAAACTCAATCAAAAACCCTTTAAAAATAATTTTTTTCTTTCAAAATAAAATTGTTCCTCAACCAAAAATTCTTTCAAAAAAAAAAAAAAAAGAAAAGAAGAATACTGTAATTTATTTTTCATGAAATTCTACACTAAGAAAGGCCTCTCACATAGTACCCCAACCTTTCCAAGCCCAAGCTGAAGGCGTTGAAAAGCCTCCTCTGAGCCTATGAATTATCTTCATTATTGATTTATTTGTCGAGCTTTTCAAAAAGAAAAAAGGGAAAAGCTTAAGTTTTAAACAATCTTATTTTTGTTAAACCAGTAAAACAAATTTTTGATCTTTCTTTATCATTTTTTCTGTACTTTGATGTCTTTTATTTGTCATCATCATCACCCTCTTCACTGTATATAAATTGCCCTTTTTTCTTAGCATTTCTTTTCCTATTCTTGCATCATTCATTTTTCAACCCGATTTTTTTTTGAAAAAAAAAGAAAACAAAAATAATGCCGAAACGGTTCACTGATGTTTTCACAGTTTCGTCCAAAATTCTTGGAGAACAATTGAAGTTTCCGAACGGACGAGTTGCTCAAAATCGTTTTCTGAAGGCGGCGTTGACTGAGCGAACGTCGACCTATTTTCCTGAGAATCCGTTGAAACATGGCTTGCCAACTGAGGAAATCATTAATCTTTATGATAAATGGGGCCATGGACAATATGGAATGATATTGACTGGAAATGTTCATATTCATCCGGTACGGTCTTTTCATTTGGCTGTGCTGCAAACACGCTCTACTGCTGCTAGAATTTCTAGAAGTCTGTGAGAAACTCATCCTATTTTTCAGCTTCACTTAGAAGCGGCTGGTAACGCTTTAGCTTACAAAGAAGGAGAAAGTGAAGAACGACGAGCGATTTTCAAAAAATGGTCACAAGTGATTAAACAAGATGGAGCCCTTGCAGTTGTTCAAGTTTCACAGGTTTTAAAAGATTCTAATGCAAAAATGTATAAGTTGAAAATTGAGGGAGGTCGTCAAACTCCAATCAATATTAATCCAACTCCATGGTCAGCTTCAGATGTTCAACTTCATGGATTTGGAAAACCAATTCCATTGACAGTTGAACAAATCAAAATTGAAGTTATTGATCGATTCGTCTATGCCGCCAAGTTTGCTTATGAAGCTGGATTTGATGGGATTCAACTTCACGGAGCTCATGGATACTTGTTGGCACAATTCACTTCACCAACAACTAACAAGCGAACTGATCAATATGGCGGATCATTGGAGAATCGAGCCCGAATCATTTTGGAGATTTTCGATGCGATTCGAAAAGAAATTCCAGCTGAAACTGGATTCTTAGTTGGAATCAAAACCAACTCAGTCGAATTTCAAGCAGAAGGAACAAGCGTTGACGATGCTATTCAATTATGTCAATTATTCGAAGATCGTGGATTTGATTTCGTTGAGTTGTCTGGTGGAACTTATGAAAAACTGGCGTTTCACCATTTGCGAGAATCGACGAAAAAGCGTGAAGCATTTTTCTTGGAATTTGCCGAAAAAATCCGACCAGTTTTTAAGAAAACTGTCGTTTATTTGACCGGCGGCTTTCGAACAGTTGAAAAAATGGTAGAAGCAGTTGAGAGTGGTGCAACTCAAGGAATTGGATTAGGAAGACCAATCACTGCTGAACCAGGTTTCTAATTTTATTCCTTTCGTTCCGAACAATATCAATAATTTTTCGATCTTCCAAAGAAAATTCTGGCTTCAAATGTTGCGTCAGCGATCGCTGATCAAATTGATCAAAATCAATTTTTCACAACAATCTACGCAAGTAACACTCAAATGTATCAAGCAGGAAAAACCAGTTATAAGGAAGCTAACAATAAGTTTTTAAAAAATAATGAGTTACAACGTTTTAAGCTTCTTTTTTCAGCGCTTCACTAGGAATCAGTGATTTTTCTGATAAAGAAACATTGAATCGATATTTAGATGCTTTGAAAATTTATCTTGATAATAATAAGAAAATTGAACAAGAGGGAAAAGTGGCTTACGGTGTGCTTAAATTTGAATAATTCCTTTTTTTTATAAATTTTGAATTGCTAAAAACAAATTGAAATATATTTACTTTTTTCATTAATCTGAATCATCATCAGCAGTAAAATCGAATGGTTTGAACGCATTCTTTAATCTCATCACTAATTCAATTTCTTTTTCTTTTTCCAATACACAATTTTTCCAATCAATTTTTTCTTCACAATCCAATATTGGTGTTGAAGCTAATACTTCTCTTCCAAATTGTAATGGGAATCCTTTCATATTTCTTGTAAATAGCTTTGATCCATCCGGTAATTCAGCTATGAAATACGGGCATCCCTCATTCACCAAGTCTGTCAATTTTTCTTCATTTCCAACAGGTACTAGCTCGTTTCCAGCAAGTGCTGCAGCATTTGTAAAGCATCCTTTTAATGCTTTCACTGATGATTTATCAATTGGCACCATTTGAACTTGGAGATGTTGAGTTTTAAAATTTCTTTCAAACGATACCAATGCTTTTCCAGCCTACAAGGAAAATTATCTTTTTAATTTTTAAACTTTTTTCTTACCTTATGAGCCATCAACGTAAACGCGTTTTTAAACTTTTCAATTTCATCTCGAATTTCAACTGATGCTGATACTTGTGATTGAATATGTCCAATTGACAACACCATTACATGATCATCGGTTAATGGTCCTTTTGGCATTGCAGCATAACATGAATTTCCAACAGCTACTACCAAATGCTTTTCAGCATCAACATTGGATAGGCAAAACCAGCAAGGCCCTGCTGGCTGTTTATTTCGTGGTCCATCTCGATCTGTAAAAAAATGTATCAAAAAACACACAATTTGATGATCTTTGAACATTTATTTACATTTCACCTTTTCTGACTATGTTTCTTTTTTATTTGTCATCATTCTTTTCTTTTTTCTCTAACTATCTGCGTCTCAAATTAATACCTTTTTCGTCACGTTTAAGTCGCTTCCAAACTTTATTCTTATTAGTTTTTCTATTTTTTATTCAAGTATTAAACAGTTTTGAAAATGCCAAAACGTTTTTGCGATTATTTGCCAGTTTCTGCGAAGGTTCTCAGTGATCCACTCCGTTTTCGTCATGGAAGAGTGGCTCAAAATCGTTTTTTAAAAGTATCAAGGTTAATTTAAACAGTTTTAGATAAAACATTTCCATTTAGGCTGCTTTAACGGAACGTGTTTCTACTTATGATCCTCAAAATCCAAAAAAACATGGCTTGCCAACTGATTTAGTTTTTAATCTTTACGATAAATGGGGACATGGCGGATTTGGTGTAATTTTAACTGGAAATGTTATCGTTGATCCAGTATATGAATAATTTTTAAGTATTTAAACATTTTTCAATTATTTTCAGACAAACCTCGAATCAGCTGGAAATGCGATAATTTTTAAAGAGGGGGAAAGTGATGAAAGAAGAGATCTTTTTAAAAAGTGGTCTTCAAACATCAAACAAGACGGTGCACTGGCAGTTGTTCAACTTTCACACGTAAATCAATAATTTTTTTTTAATTAGCTTTTCTAATCTTTCTAGGGCGGTCGTCAAACTCCAATCACAGTAAATCCCAGTCCATGGTCAGCCTCCGATGTTCAACTATCGGGAGAGCGTCGATTTACTCCTTTTGGAAAACCAATTCCATTGACAGTTGAACAAATCAAAACTGAAGTTATTGATCGATTCGTCTATGCCGCCAAGTTTGCTTATGAAACTGGATTTGATGGGATTCAACTTCACGGAGCTCATGGATACTTGTTGGCACAGTTTACTTCCCCATCAACAAACAAGAGAACTGATCAATATGGTGGCTCATTGGAAAATCGAAATCGAATAATTTTGGAGATTTATGATGCGATTCGGAAGGAAATTCCAGTCGAGACCGGATTTTTGATTGGCTTAAAAACAAATTCAATTGAGTACCAAACTGGCGGAACAACAGTTGATGATGCAGTTGAATTATGCCAGGCTTACGAGGTATTTTTAAAATTTTTTTTGAAAATAGTTTTCTCAATTAAGGAAAAAGGGTTCGACTTTGTCGAACTTTCTGGTGGGACATACGAAAAGCTTGCATTTCATCATATTCGTGAATCTACTCGTCAGCGAGAAGCATTTTTTTTAGAGTTTGCTGAAAAAATCCGTCCCGTTTTTAAAAAAACTGTCGTTTATTTGACCGGTGGATTTCGAACTGTTAAAGCTATGGTAGAAGCAGTTGAGAGTGGTGCAACTCAAGGAATTGGTTTAGGAAGACCAATTACTGCAGAACCAGGTAAAATATAGCAACTGAACTATTCAAAAAACTTTCAAATATTTTTAGATCTTCCTAAAAAGATATTAAGCTCAAAAGTCGGTTCGTCGGTTTCTAATGCTTTTGATCAAAATGATTATGCTATTACAAATTTGGCAAGCAACACTCAAATGCAACAAGCTGGCCGAACAACCTATCAAGAGGCGAATAATGAGTAAAATTTTCAAACAATGCCATTATTGACTAATTTTGAAATTATTTAGCCCAACTTTTGGAATTACTGATTTCACTGATGAAAAAACAGTCGAAAGATACAAACTAGAAGTTAAAAAGTATGGAGAATACATGAAAAATATTGCTGGACAAGGAAAACCAATTCATGGTGTTTTAGTATTTGATTAATTTCTTTGATTGTTAATTTTAATTGAAATAAATTACCTCCTCTATCGTTTCCTCGTTTACGACTTTCCTCTGTTCCAGCCATTTCGAAGCGAAATTGGGCTCCTTCTGGTCGTGTTTCTTCTCCATTCAATTTACTTAACACTTCTTTTACGGTAAGATCTTCTAAAAGCTCGCGATAAGGGAATTCTGATGAGTTTGGTGGTTGAACAGTCAATTCTTCTTTTTCCATTTTTCGCATTGGTTTTATATTACAAGCATACAACCATTTTTGTTTTTCGGCATTTCCAACAGAGGCTAAACCGATAAATCGTGTCACGTGACGAGCTGGTTCCAGAAGAACTCGATGGTTTCTAGAAAAACAGCGATGGGTTTTTTTTAAATTTTTTTTTTGGGAAACCTATAAGGCTGTCTTTCGTAGTGGCATCCCATTCCAGCAAAATGATATCTTGGTTTTAAACTTGCTACTAACTTAGTAACTAAAACTGAGCCAGGAGGCGGCTTTGTCGGTTGATTATGAGAGTGTCTCCAAACTTCTGTGGGCCAAATAGATGTTAATAGAATATCAACACCGGAGAAGCCAGCTTGTGTTCCAAGCGGTATAAGAAGATCCTAAAAGTTGATCTTTTTTTTTGAATAATTGAAAACAAATTTTTACTTCAACGTCAGTTTTGTCAAACTGAAACTCTTCTTTTGACGAACCCTCAACACCACTGAGATAAGCAATCTGAAGACCAGATGCTGTGTTAAGCAGACCTTTTCGACCAAGATAAGTTAAATTTGACGAAAATTCAGTCGATTCGTCAGGGTAAAGATATGTAAAACGTTTACTAGCCGCTCCTGAATAAATAAAACGTTTTAAACAATAAAACTGAAAACTGTAAACCTAAAATGTAGGTAGGAACTGGAAATTCGATGATACCATTCACAATTTTTTCATTTTGTTCATCATTGTCTCCAAAAAATTCTCCAACACAAAACAAGGCGTCAAAGGGTCCACTCTATAAGTTAAAAATGTAATGATAACATTTTAAAGGCGTAGTACTACTTTTGTATTAATTGTTGTCAATTTTTTAATTAATTCTACGAAATTACCATTGACATCTCCACAACACAAAATTTTAGCTGATCCACTAGTCATCTAAAAAAAATTTTACATGGAAAAAAAATTGTTGTTAAATAAAAAAAATTAAAAAATAAAATGCGTTATGCTCCAAGAGGACTACACATTATATTTTTCTAGTCCATATGGGTTTTCTCGGCCATGTCAAAATGTTTCTCTTTCTTTAGCTTTCCAAAGGTTTTCAAAGAGTTTTTCGAAGCAAGCGGAGCTTATAACGAAAAAGAAACGGAATAATTTATGCTCGCTGAGTTTGAAGTTTTAAGTAAAAAAAAACATAAAAAGTAATAAATTTTTCATGCATTTTGAGCACTTCAACCCTTCTTTCATCTTTTCAAAATTGGTAAAAACCAACAGTTTTTTATTTTTTTTTTAATTATTTTCAATATTAAAAATCGTTTTCAATTGGAAACTTTGGATACCAATTTGTTGGTTTTTTTTGTACCACATTCTCAATGATTCTCTACTAATTTCTCATTTATATGTGGCTCACCACACTGAGGCTAATCCAATGCTTTTTTCTGCTTTTCATACTTTCTCTCTATCCTTTTGCCATGCTCTATGGAGCCCACTTAAGTCTTTTTTGAGTCAACCACTTTACTAATTACGTTTTTTCTTATTTTCTCACTCCAATCTCCCCCCCCCCCCTCCTCCTCAATTGTTTTCCATTAAAGCTTTCTTTGTCTTACAAATGAAAGTTTGTTCTCCAATTTTTCTTCTTCCATCATTATTATCTGAAAACCCAATCTTGCGCTGAATTTCTGTATCGGCATCATTTTTCAATTCCCCAGAGTTCAACGAAATTCGTTGAGGTTTTTTCTCCTTTCTCCAAAAAAAAAAATTGTCTTAAAGAAATTGTATTTTAGTGTTGAAGAAAACGAGCTCTCTCTCTCTCTCTCTCTCTCTCTCTCTCTCTCTCTCTCTCTCTCTCTCTCTCTCTCTCTCTCACTTCAAGATTTTCGCAGCAAATTGAATAATTTACTTTTCTCTCTTTCCTTCCACTTTTTTTTGTTTCTTCTGTTTATTTTTTTAAAGCTTTTTTTTAACGAATAAAATGTTTTTTTTCGAAAACAACCGGATTTTTTTTCAGCTTTTTTCCCTCTTGGCCTCTTCATTTTTCAAAAACACCTGCTTAATCCCCGCTTTTCTTTTTCGAAAATAAAAAAAATGAATGTTTTCTCCTCCACCTTCCGAGTTTTTCATCATTTTCTTAGTCCTCTCTCCTCCGCTCTAAACCAGGCCTTTCCGCCCCCCCCCCCCCCTCTCCTATTTAGGGTTGGTTACACGACGGCGACGGCGACAATTTGAAATTCGAGATACATGCACATGTGCCAATGACGACATCGTTTTTCATGCTGTATACATTTATGTTTCGAAGAAGCTGAAGAAGAACTCGAAGAAGCTTAAGAAATGTATAATTTTCATTAATTTTTGGTTTAAAGAAAGAAGGGGAAGTGGAGATGCTTTTTGTTTTTCTTTCACTATTTTTTTTTGTTTCAAAAAAGTATTTTTATTCAATAATTATCTTCATTATTTTCTCAAAGTCTCCAATCTCCACTTTGCACTATTTTTTTTCCGTCATGGTCATCTGCCGATTCAACAGCTGCCCAAAGCCTCCTATTCGATTTCTCTCTCTCTCTCTCTCTCTCTCTCTCTCTCTCTCTCTCTCTCTCTCTTTCTCTCTTAACCATATGACTGTAAAAGATAGCGAATGTGAATGAGAGAAATAGACAAAGAAAGATGGTTGTTGATAGTTTTTTAATTGAACATCACCAGATAATTCAAATGTTGGTCAGAGGCCGGCGTCCCATCGTCTCATTTTGTTTTTGTTTAATTTGTCGCATTTGAACTCAATTTTCAAAATTTTTTTTTTTTTTTTAATTTCAGATTTTTGATGAAATTTGTGTTTCCACTTTTTTTGATTGCTGTCTCAGCAAGTGTTCTTCCAATCAATGAAGAAGATAAATTACTTTATGAGGTTTTTCTTTTTTATCTTCCATTTTTCGAACGAAGCAAAGTTTTTTCAAATCAATTTTTTTCCAAAATCGATGACCTCGCTTTATCTTGTAAATCAGAAAAATAATTTTTGAGTGAAGAAAAAATTCATTTTTTGTGAAAATTGATAAGAAACAAGTTTTGCACAATCTTTTTTTCAATCAAAAGAAAAGGAAAAAAAATGGGAAAAAGTTCAGACTTTCGCCAAAAAAGGTGTTGAGAAATTCAACGCCCAGTCAAACGATTTGTACATTTGGGATCTTGATCGAACATGGGAAGTTGAACGAAAATTATCCGGTGGAATTCATTATTCCGTCTTTGTGACTCTCGTAAAAACTGATTGCAAAAAGGGTGAGGAAGAGATGAGAAAAAATTGTCGAAAAACCGATATTTTGAAGGTGAGAATGCGGCAAAATTTTAGACATTTTTCATTACAAATTTCACCAATTTTTAGAAGTGCCACGTTGAAGTGACGCGTCGCGTCAAACGTCACGGAAATTTGAAAGATGTCGCAAAAATTCGTAACTGTGAAGAGGAGTTCACTCGAAATATCACCAAATTTAAGTAAGAAAATTTGTGTGCGAGTTTTTTCTCCAGATTTTTTCTTTTTGCAGCAATCGCCGAATCAAACTTTCTCACGACGATTCAATTTCTGTTGAGGATCTTCGTAAAGCTCGAATCATAAAGCCTCGTGATTATGTGATGTGGAACTCGTTTCTAGATTTTATTGATAGGTTTTAATGATTTTGATTACTTCAATGTTAAAATGCCACTTGCCACTTTTCAGACATTCAAAAACCTATTCAAATAAACGCGAGGTGTTGAAGCGTTTTCGCGTTTTTAAGCGAAACGTGAAGGTGATTCGAGAAATGCAAAAAAATGATCAAGGGACGGCAGTGTTTGGCTTCACACAATTTTCTGATCTAACCCCAATTGAGTTCAAGCGAATCATGTTGCCTTATCAATGGGATCAACCAGTTTATCCAATGGAAGAAGCGGATTTTGAGAAGCTCGGTGTCACAATTTCTCAAGACGATCTTCCCGAATCATTTGATTGGCGTGAAAAGGGCGCCGTCACCGAGGTGAAAAATCAAGGAAATTGTGGAAGTTGTTGGGCGTTTTCAACGACTGGAAATGTTGAAGGCGCCTGGTTTTTGGCTAAAAAAAAATTGGTCTCACTTTCTGAACAAGAATTAGTGGATTGTGATAGTGTTGATCAAGGTTGCAATGGTGGATTGCCAAGCAATGCCTACAAGTTGGTTTTTCTCAATTTTTGTTTAACTGATAATTGTTTTCAGAGAAATTATTCGAATGGGTGGTCTTGAGCCCGAGAATTCCTACCCATATGATGGTAGAGGTGAAACCTGTCACTTGGTTCGAAAAGTAACCAATTTTTATTTTTACCATTTCAATTGATTTCCCCGCTTCTTTTTCAGGATATTGCCGTTTACATCAATGGATCAGTTGAACTACCGCACGATGAAGTTGAACTTCAAAAATGGCTTGTCACCAAGGGACCAATTTCGATCGGTAGGATATTTTATTGAGAGGCACAAAAAAATGTTGCTGGGTGGAAAATGGGAGAAGACAAATACAATTTGACAAGGGGAAAAATGTCAACAAAAAATAAAAATAGAAAACGAAAAAGAAGATATGAGATTTCTATCAAATTTGAGAGAAAGTTTCGGAAAAAAAAATTGGTAAATTTTCAAAATTTCACATTCTTTACCGTATCGAATGTTGGAGCAGCTGAAGAAGGACAAGTCGTCTTTGTGACTTTAGAGAAGAGAGAGAGAGAGAGAGAGAGAGATGAAGAGATCTGAGTAGACGGGTCTCAAATGGAAAATGATTTAAAAGTTAATAACATTTTGAATCAATGTTTGATAACATTTTGGTCAAATCATTTCGTCGGACAATCAATCTTCGAGCTGGTCGACGTTTTAGTGAGACTTCACTACGTGAAAATCCAGGATGACAGCATCTTAAATTTTTTTTTTAGATTTGAAGGGGGAGTTTTTTTATTTACTGAGATGAAATCTCATTTGGAAAAAGTTCGTGCGCGGGTTTTGCCAGGAAATCAACAGTGGCTTGTTGAAGATTTTTGGCGGCCCATTGAAAAAAACGATAAATTCCACATAGAATCACAATGATGAACGATTCTGAATTCTTTTTTTCTCGGAACTTTTTTGATAAGCGTCCTCACGTTCTCTTCGTTTTATCCCATTTGGATTTATTTTTCGACCGTATGTTGAAACAGCAAAATTATATTGAAGACAAAGAGGTTTTTTATTCAAATATCTGACATTTTTTTGTTAGAGTTTTAATAGAAAATCAAATTCTAACCGTAATCTTGCCATCGCTTCAATTCCGCTTTCTTTTCTTCCTATTGATTTTCCGATAGCTGCAGTGCCGGTTGGACCATTTTTTTGTTTTCGGTGATGCATTCGAGATGATCGATCACTAAAAGTTTGCTTCTAAAAACATGAGAAAAAGTTGAAAATTTTAAAAATTAAAAATGAAGCATCGAAATTGAAAACGAAATTTCATTGAGTTTGCGTTTTAAATCAAATACAAAACGATGTCGAATGTTTGATATTTCGAATCTTTCGAGGGATTTTGAAGAAAAGAGGCGCTGAGAAATTGAAAAAAGCACATACCGTTGATTAATACCTTTGCTGTGCATTGTTAACAAAATTTTCAAAGTTTTTTTTTTTTCTGAAACAAGGTTTTTAATTTAAAAAAGTGTAGATTTAAATTTTATTCAAAGTGACACATTTTACTAAATGACATGAACATGTACTACATGTAATACATATAAGTTCCTGTTAGCTTACAAATATTTTAAAAATTAAAAAAATATATATTTAATGAGTAAACGAACATTTACAAAATTGTTTTTTATTTTCAAGTGGGGATGGATGGATAAAAAATAATCTATTTTCCTATTAATGTTTTGAATGTTTTGATAAACTTTATTTGAAGAGAAATAACATCAAACTTGTGAGTTTTTGAAAAGAAAATATTCGAAATTGTTTATTTTTAAAAATTAAAAATCTTCAACTAAAAACTCAAAATCTCTATTTGATCAATGCTCATTTTAACATAAAAATCGTAGAGACAACATCTGATTTTGATTGTCCGAATTCTTTCATCACTGCCCTGGTTGTCGTAAATTTGGAATCACATTTTCCGTGTTTTTGTTGCCGTTTGGAAACTGAACGTTTTCATTTTTTTTAAACTTTTTTTAATTGGAGTTTCTTACATTTTCCGTGGATCTTTTTCCAACAAGGTAGTAAGACGGGTAGGTATAATAATAATAATATGGATAGTAAGAATAATAGTAGGGGTACTGTAATTTTGATTCTTTTTTAGACATTTCTGGCAAATGTACATAAGAATGTATTTTATTACAAAATTTGTAAAATGAGCAAACCACTTATTGGGTCTGCTAGACTATAAACTACAAAGTTGAGCAAACCACTTATTGGGTCTGCTAGACTATAAACTACAAAGTTGAGCAGACCAGTTGTTGGGTCTACTAGACTACAAACTAAAAAGTTGGCAGAACGCTTTGGGTCTGCTAGACTATAAACTACAAAGTTGGAAGAACACTGGGTCTGCTAGACTATAAACTACAAAGTTGAGCAGAACACTTTGGGTCTGCTAGACTATAAACTACAAAGTTGAGCAGGGTACTCACATAAAGAGAATAATATTGCGCTTCAGACTCTTGAACAGTAGTAAATGCAATTACAAGAATAAGAAAAATTCTGAAAAATTGATATTGGAAAATTGAAAATTTTTTGAATTACCTAAAAGAACAATTCATTTTTGTTTAATTTAGCAGAAATACAAAAGTGTTCTTCGTTTGAAATCTGTGTTTATATAGCCTTGGTTTCACAGCTTTTTTTGTTTCTTCTTTTTTCTTTTTCGAACTTTATGAAAAAATTCAGGCGGTTCAAAACTCTAAAGCTAAAAGTAAACAAACAAAATAGTTAAGTTGAGCATTTCTAATTGTCAATTTTCCTTTCATTTTTCTTTCTTTGTTTAGGAATCAACGCGAACACCCTTCAGTTCTATCGACATGGTGTTGTGCATCCATTCAAAATCTTCTGTGAGCCATTCATGCTTAATCACGGAGTTTTAATTGTTGGCTATGGAAAAGAAGGAAAAAAACCGTATTGGATTGTCAAGAATTCGTGGGGTCCAACATGGGGAGAGAAAGGATATTTCAGGTTGAAATGAATTCAGAAGACGAAATTCGAATTCTCATTGTTTTTTTCAGATTATACCGAGGAAAAAATGTTTGTGGAGTTCAAGAACTTGCCACATCATCGCTTGTTAATTAATTGTTTTTAACATTTTTGAAATTTATCATGTTTGCCTTATTTTTTTGATTAATTTTGCCAATTATTTTTAACGTGTTTTGTAAATAAATTTTCCAATTTTAACTTTAAAAATAATCTTTTGCGAAAAACAAGTGTAATGATTCGTGAGAAAAAAAAAGATCTTAACCATCTACATTCATCTAATTGATAAGATATCAAAAATACACAAAAGATACAATCACCTCCAATCAATTTTTTGGAAAATTAAAACAAACTTTCCATGTTATTTGTCTTAATTTTTTAAATGTTTTCTCCATTTTTTTTTTTTTTTTTGATAAGAAAATTAATCTAAAAAATGTATTTTGATACACTTTTTAATAAACTTAATTCTTTGTGATTTTTCCAGAAAATTAAATCGAAATGTCTTCGAAAGTTTTTCTAACAGTTGAGGATTTTCGAAAAGCATCAGTTAAAAAATTATTGAAAATGGCTCGAGATTATTATGAAAGTGGAGCTGAGGACGAAAAAACTTTGATTAGAAATGAAAAAGCTTTTGACAAGTTGAATAAACTTTTTCTATTAAAGTTTTGATTGAAAATGTCTCTTTTTGTTTAGTTTTTTGATTCGTCCTCGTTGTCTCCGATCAGTTGAGAATGTTGATACTTCAATTGAATGGCTTAAAGGTCAACGATCTTCATTTCCAATCGGTTTTGCTCCAACAGCCTTTCATCGAATGGCAACAAAGGATGGTGAATTAAGCACTGTTCGAGGTATTTAATTTAGTTTGTTTTTTTTTTAATTTCAAATTTAAGGCGCCGCTGAGACTCAGTCAATAATGATTTGTAGTTCTTGGGGTACAACGTCTATCGAAGAAATTGGCCGAGAAGCTCGAATTGTTGGAGCTACAATTTGGTTTCAACTTTACGTCTACCGTGATCGTCAAATTACTGAATCTCTAATTCATCGAGCTCAAGCTGCTGGAGCTCAGGCTCTTGTTTTGACAGTAGACACCCCTGTTTTAGGTCGACGTCTTGCCGACAATCGAAACGGTTTCTCACTTCCTGAACATCTGAAATTTGCCAATTTTGAAGATGCATCATCTCAATCAACAATGCCAAAAGGAACAGCTGGAACATCAGGATTCATGAAATATGTCAGTTCTCAAATTGATCCATCGCTTGATTGGTCAACTTTGAAGTGGATTAAATCGTAAAAATTTAACAACTGAAAAAATTCCAGAGAAAATTTGTTTATTTTCCAGCAAAACAAATCTTCCCATTTTGGTTAAAGGCATCATGCGAGGTGACGATGCCAAGCTAGCTTTAGCCGCTGGTGCTGATGGAATAATTGTTTCTAATCATGGTGGTCGTCAACTGGACAGCTCTATTTCTTCCGTAACAGACTTCATCTCTCAAAGAGCTCTTTTAAAACTACTTGTTTTTCAGATTGAAGCTCTTCCAGATGTTCTTTCTGCTGTAGATCAGGCTATTCCAGTATTTATTGATGGTGGGATACGAAACGGTCGCGACATTTTTAAAGCCGTAGGGCTTGGTGCACGTGGAGTGTTCGTTGGAAGACCAGTTTTGTGGGGCCTCGCCGTGGGGGTTAATTTAATTTTTTTTTTTTAAACAAAATCTGTTAATTCAAGGGGTCAAAAGGTGTTAGCCAAGTTACAAGCATATTGCAATCAGAATTCAAACACGCCATGCAACTTGCGGGTTTTAGATCAATTGAAGAACTGCAAAATGATCCTTTTACTGTTGTAAATGCACAAAATATTTCAAAATTATAAATAGAAATTTTTTATCGAATTGAAAGTTTGTTTTACTTGCGTTTTTCTATTTTAGCGCACTGATTTAAAAAATGATAAAATGATAATGATGAAATCGATTTCACTGTTTTATACATTAAAGATTACAAAAATCGACAATCCTGACCGGGCTTGACAAACATTAAATACATTATTTTAAAAAAATGATGAACTCAGAAATATACATGAACACTCCGTAAAAATTGTAGTGTTTTTCGACTTATGCTGGAAGTTTCGGAAGTCCAAATTCGTCAACTTCAAGTCCTTCGGCAACCTGAAGGACTTGCATTTAATTTATTAACTATTAAATTTTTTTTTCATACTCTATTTTTTTCTTTGGGTTTTTCAGTTGGAACACCTGGTGCGGCAAGAGCTTCATCTAAATAATTTGAATCCATTTCACCAATATCTAATTCATCTCCGAGCATTGCCAATTCGGCTTCAAGATCGGCTTCATCAATCTGAACAAAACAAACATCAGAAATTTAATGAACCTTTTAGACATTTTTCCATTTTAAAAAATTTCGAAAATTCTTACATCTGGCGTATCGTATTGTCTACTCATTGCTTCTTGAATTTCATTATTCATATCAAGCATATCTTCCATTTGATCTTGAAGATCTTCAATCTGGAAAATTTTTATATTTAAAAAAATTTTTAAAACAAAACGATACTTTATCAATGTTCATTTTTCTGTACTCTTTTTGCATAGTTTTCAAACCATCTTTCATTGCAGCTAAAGTCACTTGGTTATCTTTCATTCCCTGAATGGCGAAATTGCTTTGGTCCATGTTGAAGGCTTGTTGGTCCAGTTGTCCTTTTTGATTTTCATACATTCGCTTTTGTTTAAGAACTCTAAGAAATTGTATTATTAAAATAAAACTATTTAAATATAAACCTCAAAGCTTTTTGTTTTATTAAATTTTTGCTAGGACCTTCCCGCAATTTCGACATTTGATCTCGAAGCTTCATTAAATCCTGATCTAATTTTTGAATTTTTTTATCAATACTTTCTCCTCGTGATTCGATATTGGCAATCGCATTATTCAGATCTGGTGGCGGAACTTTTTTTGCAGTTCCAAAAATTCGGTTCATGATCTAAAAAAATATTTAGATGAAAACATTGCGAAATTTATTAAAAAAAAACAAGATAAGGTGTTTAATAATTTATTGTATCCGTTTTTGTGAAAGCTTGATTTAAAAAACAACTACTTACTGCTTTAATTTTTTTTAATTAAAATTTAAAAATTTGAATTTCCAACCATAAAAAATCTACTAAAAAAAAAAAATGAAAAGTAAAAAAAAATGATTTTTATTTACAACTCTCTGCGTCTCTCCCTTTTTCTTTCACTATGACGTCACGTTCGTGGCGAGACTCAAGAACCTGTGCCGTCTAAAGCGTCGCGGTTGCAATGCGTCAGCGTTTCATCGGTTTTGTCGCGTTTTTTTATCAAAAAAAAAGAGGGCCTGTTTATGACGTAGTGTTTGGTTCTATGCCAAATTTTTTTTTCGTTTCTCATTTTGAAGTTTTTTTTATTGTTTTTAAATTCGTGTGTTATAAAACTGAAAATCTGAAAGAACTTATTGCTATTCTAATTAAACGTATTTTTTTTTTAATATTGATTTTTCCTAAATTTTTGTTTTCTAATACCGGCAAATTTTGTAAAAAAAATTTAAAATTAATTTTGTTAAAAATCTTTCGAATTAATTTTGTTAAAAACTATTCAAAAATTTTTAAAAAGCTAAAGTTATTAAATTTGGAATAGGAATTATAGCATTGCGTTATGGTAAAATTAACAGAAAATAAATACTTTCATATTTTTCTTATTTATTTGAAAATTTGAAAACATTTTTCATTTATCACATTACTGAGTTAATTTTTGCAGATGTCCCAATAAAGTAAAATACTCTAATCGTGAACAATTGCTCAAACTTCAATTACTTTGTTTAAAAAAAAATTTGAAAATTAAAGGAATGAGTGACTCGAACGGTACTACCGAAGAGCCGAAGGAAAATGGGATTGCTGCAAGTCTTCCAAATGACGTAGAAGAAGATAATGTATATTTTTTTTTATATATTTTCAATTTAAAAAAATAGTTTTTTTTTTTAGAAAGAAGAGCTTATGGAAACCTCCGATACTGAAGAAATAGCTACTGTTAAATTAGAAGAACCTGGTAAATTGGAAGAAAAAGTAAATGACGAAAGTAAAAAATGTGAAGAACATTTTGAAAAAAATCAAAAAGATGAAAAAAATGAAAAAAAGGTCGCAAAAGAAGAAGAAGAAGAAAAGCGATTTGTGAAAGAAGAAGAAAATGGAGTGAAAAAAGAAAAGCCTGAAAAAGAAGAAAAAAAATCCGAAAAATCTGAAGAAAAAAAGAAAAAATCTACTGAAAGAAGTCCAAAACGAAAAGAAAAGGCAGACGGAAAGGAAAATGTTGCAAGTGAGACTATCGGTGATCGTGAAAATACACTAGATCATGTTGATATGAGAAGGGTAATTTAATAATGATAATTTTTCATTTAATAAAAAAAAACTATTTAGGATGCTATAAATCGTATCAAACTATATGTATTATGTGATCAGCGAGTATGGGAAGATAGAGGAACCGGGCATGTGATGTGTGTAAGTTCAGCTGATGAAGATTCTCCCTCGAATTCTTCACCATTTGTGATTATAGTTCGCCTCGAATCTCAAGGTGAGAAATTTTTTTTATACAAAAAAAAATTTAGAAAAAGTTAAATTTAAAATTACAACAATTTTTTTTTCAAAGAGTAAATTTTCAAAATTTGATAAAAAGTACCAGAGATGAATTAACATTGCGGACTTTATTTGAAAACCGCCCATAGAGAAAGAAAATTTTTTTCTATACGAAAGGGAAAAATCTGTCGTTCACTCTGTTTGTTTAATTTGTGACTCATTTCTTTTTGTTAATATTTTTTTATTTTGAAAAATTCAATTTTTTCCTTTTTAATTGAGAAAAAAACGAAAACCTTGAAAAGATCTATACTTTCTAAATAGCTATTTTCACATTAATTAAAATTCAATTTTTACAGGAAAGAACGTCTTGGAATCAAGGATATTAATGGATACAGTCTATCAAAAACAACAAGTTAGTTTTTGATAATTTTACATTTATAAATCCGAGTTTTCAAAGCATTCTGGTTGTGTTATTATTTTAAATTTTCAAATTTTCTGAATGTAAAAGAAAAATGAAAATAACAGAAGAATGGGGTGAAGAAGAGAGACGAAAAATTGATGTTAAAGTATACACATAAATGTGTATGTATCTCAGTCTTTCATTATTTTTACTTGTGCGTTAGTTTTCTCTCCTTTTCTCTACCGCGTCTCTAGCCCGTTTCATCAATCCATCTTGATGGTTTCATTCAAAATCTTCGAAATTGATGTTAAATAATGTAGGATTTAAAAGAATCTGTATATTTATAATCATTCTAGCTTTTTCTCTCCATACTTTTATCAATTAAAAAAAATGATAATCCTGTTCACCATTGATTTGCAAACGTTTAAAAAGTTAGTGATAACGAAAATTTGTGTTTTTTCCTTGCTTTCATTCTCGTAAAACGTATGACTAATTGAACCTATTTTTTTCACTAACCGTGTATTTTAGATTTGGTTTTATCTTTATTTAATTTTGCAAAGCTCTATAATTAGGTGTTTTATATTTCATAAATTCTATCGAGTTTGGTTAATTGGCAATGTTTTCTTACGATATTTAATTTTTCTTTGCCTCCACTTCGTTTTTATTTTAAATAGAAATGAAACCAAACAAATCTAGTATTTGTGGGATGTATATGTTATGTATGTTAGTGCGTTGCATGCGAATAGTGAGTGTCAAAATAATTGTTTTGAGAGTCAGTTATTCAGGCATTGGACCCATACCCAACGAAAACAGCATGTTGAGAAAGGAAAAGAGATTTTAAAAAAGAAAGAAAGAAGACCTCTCTTTTCTTTTTCTTTTTTTTTGTCGTGATCGACGACGAGGTTGGAAGCCAGCTTGTGAGTAAGCTGCAAGATATGCCGAAATATGGAAGTTGAATATGGAAACAGGGCAAAGAAGAAAGGGGAAGAAGAAAAAGAAGCGTGTGTGTATGTGTATGTTGTTTGTGAATCTCATCTCTTTTCGGTTTGTTGTATGCGCTTATATGTGCGTCTCAATCTCTCGTCTTGATGCCCCTTTTCATCGTCGCTCGCTTTTCACTCTTCTTCCGTTCACTCTTGCTATTCATTTATATTTTTGCACCATCATCGCCATCATCATCGTCATCGTTGATTTTCTCTCCGCTCATTTTCGCATTTTCTGACACAAATCGTTTCTTTTCTCTTCACCTACCATATATGTTTTACGGAATATGTTCACAAAAAATGTCCGTATACGCGCTGATGAAAAAGAAAAAGAAGCGACGAAGAGAGGGCACGTATACATAGTTGTCAAAGGCGAATAGAAATGAAGGAAGAAGAAGAAAAAAGAAATGTATTTTTCCATCCATCTATCCAAACCCCATTCATTCATTCTCCATCTTTGGCTTGGTTTTTTATTTTATTATTAGTCCGAATAGCAAGCAAACTGCCTAGACGAAATGGTAGTGGTAGTAGTTGTTTCCTACTTTTTAGTAATCGAATACGAATGGTTGTGGTAGACCTGGTAAACTATTGCATTTTTTGTTTTGTTTGGTTGCCGGCGCTGGTGTGTTCATGCATTCAATGTTTTTCTCTCTTTCTTTTTCTCTATCTTTCGTCGCTTGTCCCGTCTACAACCATCTCCTTAGAAAATTGATCTGGTTTTCGAAACAGTTTTTGGCGTTTGGAGAAATTTATGTGAGCTTGTTGTTTATTGACAGAAAAACGCTGTTCTATCTGTAATTTATTTTTCTTTTTGCTTTTTCTTCCATTTTGTTTGGAGCTGAGCATGTTTTTTTTTCTTTCTCCCATGCGACTTGTTGAGGCTTGCACACTCACAATAATTTTTGATTTAAAATTTTTATTATTATTGTGCAATGTGTTGCTAGTTTATAATGATAAACACGAAGTTACTAGGGCAACGTGGAAGCCATCGTTTGTGCGACTTTTTGATATTTCGAGGAAGTTGTTTTTTTTTTTCAAGCTGGCTACAACCGTTTTTATTTTTATTAAAATGAATAAGCAAATTTAAGACTTTGATTTTTTTTTCCGTACAAAACACCTATTGAACTTGAATTCAAAATCATTTTGAGTTATATTTTTGTTGATAGCGAATTTCTCTTATTTTAGTTAATTGTCAATTTACCCGCACAGTTTTCTCAAACAATTGCTAGTTGCTTCAAAAAAATGTCCCATGACAATATTTGTCTAATGATATTGTAAAAAATCAATAAATTGTTTTTTTTTTCTCATTTGATGAGTTAAGTTACGAGGTGGTTGGTGTTATTCGAATGGCTAATCGATGACGTTCAATTCATTTTATTCACGTACTTGCATACATTCATATGTGTTGTTTTTATATAATTTTCACTACCATCATCATTTTCATTATTTCTTACCACCTCGTTTCCTCTTTTTTCTCCTCTAGTTTCCACTCGATTTCGCTCTTCTTTGGTGTCAGTAATTGTTGGTCTGACATCGGTAGCAGCAACATAATAAATATGTCGATGTATATGTGCGTGAGTATTTGTATATCGGCTGGTGAAAGTCAGTTCAGTTATCTCTTTGCTCTTTGCGGTCTGAGAAATGCCTCTGTAATTTTCTATGTCCTCTTTCATTCATCATCTTTCTCACTCTGTCTTTCCATCTATCAGTCGAATGCTTTTTGTTTTCCTTGGTCTTTTTTTTTGTCATTTCGTCTCATTCTGCCGCTTTTAAATGCTACCAACAGCGAGAGCATAAGAAGCATCCATTTGCTGCTCTCGTGTTTCATCTTGCAATTCGCATTTTTTGTTATTTTCCTTCATTCCTCAATTTTTGTTCGCTCCGTTTGTTGTTTTTTTTTCTCGTTAGCCTTTCCGGCGCCCTCACCACATTAATAGTAAATTCGTTGTTTGTTTTTTTTGGTAAAGATTGGTAGGAAATGTCGGATCCATCATTGCATGATGATATCCCTTCAACGTCATCGGGATTATTTTCATATGGAAATTTTTGTCATATTGATGCGAGAGCTTTGATTGATAATCCGGTTAGGTTTAGCAAAAAATTTTAGTATTGAGGATATTGTTTTGTTAAAGGATTTAATAAAATTGAAAGGGCAAAAATTCAATAAATGCAATAAAATATACTTCAAAAAATATTTAAAAAAAAACAAATAAATAAAATTTTCAGGAGACTTTAATCGTTTGGTCGGAAACAGATGTAATGGATCTGGCGTTATCATTCCAAGAAAAAAATGGATGTGAAGAATTGTGGACAAAAATTTGTGAAGTCCAAGGCCGAGATCCAGGGGATGGTGATGCTGCATATGACGACGGAGAAGACAGTGATGTTAGTGAACTGACGTCTTCAACAAGCCGACTCGCGTTGCCACCAATAGAAATTGGTCGGTTAAGCGAAATGGACGCCTTGTTACATATGCATCTGTCTACAAACGCAGCACGTGAAAAAATGGCTACAGCAATCGAGAATGAAAAGTAATAAGGCTTTTTTGAGTTTTCGCAAATATTTCTTTTTTTTCACTTCAAGTGTTCTTCCAAAATTATGTGAAGTTTTTCAAATGTGTGAGGATATTGGCCACACTGAAGGTCTACGAACATTCTACTCGATTGCGAAAAACATGTTTATGCTTAATAAGAACAGCATGATTGAGGTTAGATTTTATCGATTTTTATTTCAATAGTAAAATCAGTGAATTTTTTAGCTTCTTCTTAATGATAAGTACATAAAGTCTTTAATTGGAATGTTTGAGTTCGATCCAGCTTATAAACATCCGAGAAAACATCGAGAATTCGTTTACGAGAAGGCAAAATTTCGTGAGGTGTTACATTTATCAAATGAAGAACTGAAGGAGAAAATTCATCGATTGTATCGATCGCAATATATACAGGATGCGTGTTTGCCAAGCTTGGGATTGTTTGAAGAAAACTTGTTGTCAACATTGAATAGTCATTTGTTTTTTTCACGAGTTGACATTGTCACCATGTTGCAGGTAATTTTATTTGAAAAAAAAACCAAATTTAAACCGAAAATCATTTGTAGAAAGACAAAAAAGCTATGAGAGAGCTTTTTGGGCAATTGAAAAGCAATGAAACATCTCTACTACGACGACGAGATTTGGTCATGTTTTTAAAAGAAATGATCACGCTGAGTCAAAGTTTGCCTACAAATGGAGCTCAAAGCAAAGATAATTTCTTCAAGGTACCAATTAAATATTTCTATGGCTGTCTATAAGATATATAATTTTAGTGTATGTTGAATAACGAAATTTTGGAAGGAATTGAACCATGTATGAAATCGGTGGACGTTGACACAAGATCTACTATGATTGATGTTCTAAAATCACTTGTAGAGAACAATCCGCAAACAATTCGCGACTTTCTATTGAAACAAGCTAGGGATCAAGAAGATGAAGACGTTTTATTAAATAGATTAATTGTACACATGTTGACTGACAAAGATCCGCATTTATCATCTGGAACTGAAGTTATATTGGTATTAGTTTAATATAAATCAACTAATTTAAACAAAAAAATATGTTTCTTTAGATCATGAAAACACTGTTGGATCCGGATAATATGACAAGCATAAAATCTGAAAGAAGCGAATTTTTGCAATTGTTCTATCACCGATGTATACACACCCTGTTGAAACCACTGTTGGAGAATGTCAGTGGTGGAGAAATCAAAAAAGGTTAGATTTTTTTAATATAAATTTTTACTAAGAATTTTTAAAAATAATTTTGATAATTTAAGATGATTACACGACAGCTAATCGACAATCAATCATGGTACGATTGTTGTCATTTTGTATCGAACATCATTCGTTTTCCATGCGTCAGCATTGCATTTCAACTGATCTTCTTAATAAAGTTTTAGTCTTGCTTAAATCTCGTCATCAATTTCTTGCTCTTTGTAAGTTTTTTTAAAAATAATTTTAAGAAACATTTAAAAATTTTTAAAGACTCTCTAAAATTATTGCATCGGGTCGTATCAGTCAAAGATGATTATTATGTTAGATACATAGTAAGAGAAAAAGTGTTGGATCCAGTCTTAGAATGTTT
Source organism: Caenorhabditis drosophilae (assembly GCA_963572285.1). NCBI lineage: Eukaryota > Metazoa > Nematoda > Chromadorea > Rhabditida > Rhabditidae > Caenorhabditis > Caenorhabditis drosophilae. The sequence goes on along the minus strand of OY751564.1, from coordinate 1,103,983 downwards.
CAAGAAAAATGGGACAAGGTATAATGTTATTAACTCTGCAATTCTTCATCTCTTTGATTTTATAAAAACGGTTAGTTTAATTTTTCATTGCCATTCTTAAGTTTTCAACAAAGCCAGCTTTCAGGAAGATGTAAGACCTCTAATAAAGAATTTTGTCGAAAATCATGGAGATGTGATCGAAACCGTGAATTATGTAAAAACTTTTAAAGAGCTGAAAATTCGATACGATCAACATCGCGATAGAGAAGAGACGATGAGCATTCGATCCGAAGATAATTCGTTAGCAAGTCCAAGAAGTTTCAAAAAAGATAGACAAGTATGGACAGCTAAAATAATTTAAATTTTAATCCGTTTTTTTTCTAGGAAGATCAATGGTTTGAAGATGATGACGACATGGAAGTTGGAACAATGCTTGAGTCTATCGAAAAAGATGTGGTGACGGTGACACCAAAAAAAGAGGAATTGACACCACGAAAAACTGGAATCGAGCCAATGTTCCCATCGATGTTGAAACGAAAAAACGCATTCGATGATGACGAAGCGCCAGTATTTGGCGGAGGAAACGCTTTAGTTTTAAATCATTCGGAGAAAAAGATTGTTATCAAAGTAAATAACGATCGTTCTCCATCTAAGACACCAAGTCCGGCTTCTTCGCCAAGAGCCAGTCCAGGTCCTTCGAGAGAAGATGAAGTAACGTCATCACAAAATAATAGCAAAGAGAATAGCCCAAGCCCTGCGCCGACAATTAAAGTAAATTGATAGTTTTAAGGGTAATAAATATTAAAAAAACATTTTTTATAGTCTCTTGTTGATTACGACGAATCTGATTCGGATGAAGAAATGACATCACCTGATGCTGTTCCATCGTCATCAACTGGAAGTCCTGAAGCCGAAAAGGAGAAAACTGCTGGAGATACGTCGAAAAAGTCGTCTGATTCACCAGAATACAATAGTGATGTATCATCAACAAGTTGTGAAGATAAAGACGAAGAAAAGGAAGAAATTGAAGAAGAAGAAGTGGAGAAGGGAACGACGACGCAAATTTCAACAATTGAAAATGAACGGGAATCGACAAGGAAGCGAACATCGGATGGATTAGATCCAATCGAAGCGAAGCGATGTCGAACTGAAGAAAAAGCCGCCGTTAGCGAGGCTTAATAAGCAATATATACATACTGATTGGTTTTATATTTATTTATAACATATTTGTTGTTTTCAATATATCTTTCGTCTTCCTTCATCTATATTAAAAAACAAAATATTGAAACATAAAAATAGGTGCCTTTATAATATTCATTTATGTGTTTCTTTCTCTATTCTTCCCAATTTCAAATTGTTGAGAAAATTTGGAACATTTTTGTTTGGTTTTTTTTAATTAAAAAATCTGACTTTTCCCATTTCGGAAAATTATCATTCAAGAAATAAAGTCGAGATTGGGAGAAGCTATTGATTGATCTCGGGTTGATGAAAAATAACAATTAGTTGTTTTATTTTTCTCTCATTCTCTCCCAAATTCTCTTCTTTTAACAAAAAAAAACCATTTCTACAGCTTTTTGTTGCGGGTAATATCTGACTCAAATCATTATTTCTGTCCACATATGTTATTTATCTTTTGTCAGCTTAACCTTCCCTTTCTGTTCATTATTCTAAATTGCTTTTCATCTTCTTTTTTTTAAAATAATTTTTGTTCAATTAATTTTCTGTTAATTTTTGTTCCTTTCCTTTTCTTCTTCCCTCACGTATCGTTTTCAATTCGTTTCCCGGCTGTATCATAACTGTATGATGACAAAACTTAAATGGTGTTGATGTACATTTTCCGTGGTTTAATCGATTTCGTTTACGTTGAAAAATAGATGAAACCTTTCGAAACTAATCCGGAACAGAGTGAACGCCGAAACTCTTGGCGATTCCGGTGATTATTTTCATTTTGCGCGTTTTTTGTGGCAGCAACATCAAACGTTTTCGTCACGATTCATCTTCGTTCCTTGAATTTCTTTTTTTCTTGATTCTCAACGATTCGGTTATGAATTAACCGTCGTTTTTGTTTTTCGATGTTTCAGCTATATTATGCTACTATATAAATGATATAAATTTATATATTTAATTTGTATTTTCGAATCGAGAAAACTAAATTTAAAGAAAAGGAAAGAAAGAAACCAAAAAGATGACGTTTTAATTGTTTCAGCTTCTTCTCATTGTGATGCTTAATTTGATGAGAGAAAAGAAAAAAAAAACAAAGAGAGAAACAAGCAAGATTTATTAAACTTTAAGTTACATATTTTGTATGCTTTCAGTTTTAGAAGGTCGTTTGTAAAAATCAAGTTATCTGTCAAGACGTCACTACACGTTGACGCTTGACCAAGTTTATTTGACGGCTTCTGGAGTTTCAGCTATTCAAATGTTGGCAAATTCATCTTCTGAAGATGAGATTTGGATTGTTATACATGAATCTTTTTTTAATTTAGAAATCAGAAGAGTCATGATCGATACTGAAATGAGGATAAATCCTTATGATCCTTACGCCCCTCTATGCCTAAGTGATCTTCAGAGAAATAAGTGTAATCACGGTGTCTCGTAGAGCAACAACCCACCGAAGACAGGAAGGGGTAATTTTTTAATATTTTTGTGAATATAAATTTTGGTAATTTCAGGTTAGCCAAGGCAGCATCGACAACGAACCAACTATCCTTGTTCCTGAGAACGATCCAGCCATTAAGAAAAACCAGAACATTGTTGGGAAAACATCTGATCGATATTTTGAAGAAATTTCTTAAATAAATAATTTATTAATTTTATGTTTCAAATAAAATTTAGGTATACTTTGCTTTTGAATTAAAGTGGGGTCGACAAGGTTTTGGAATTTTATTCGGATTGCGTTTGAAATTTTTGCTAATTTTAAACCTATTTTATTCAAAAAATGGCAGCGCAATATTTTGCAAAATATCAATTAATATGAAGCTTCAAAGAAACCCGCAAAAATGGGTGGAGCTTCTTTAATCTTCTTTTCTGATGCTTCTGATCCTCTTCTTTTTGGGATAATCAATCGGATGGGAAGAAGTCAGGCGTGTATCCAATTAAATTTCATAATCAACTAGATTTAATCGAATTTGATTTTAATCAACATGATTTTCAATTAAAAAATCGAACTTTCGAAGATTTATTTAATTCATGAGAAGCAACGTCATTTTCTCATAATTTCTTAATGTTTTTTTTCTCTGTTTAAATCCATGTAATCAACCTTTAACATATATAAAATCTCAACGAATTCTGATTTTCTTTTTTGATTATAAACTTAGTCAAGCGTCAACACGTAGTGACGTTTTGACAGATAACTTGATTTTTACAAACGACCTTCTAAAACTGAAAGCATACAAAATATGTAACTTAAAGTTTAATAAATCTTGCTTGTTTCTCTCTTTGTTTTTTTTTTCTTTTCTCTCATCAAATTAAGCATCACAATAAAAAGAAGCTGAACCGATTAAAACGTCATCATTATGATTTCTTTTCTTTCTTTTCTTTAAATTTGGTTTTCTCGATTCGAAAAGTGTAAAAATCGAGGATGGGTGAAAGGGTGCGTTTGAACGGGAAAATATCTTATATTCTTCATCATTCATCGAATGAAGAAAATCTATTTGAAATTGTTCAACAAAACAAACATGAATTAACTAATGTTTTGTGGTGTAGATGATGGTGAACATTTAATACACCAGTGTCACCAATACCATCATCATCATCATAATCGTCTTTTCTTTTTCTTTTTTTATTTTTACTAGTTCATTGTTGTCGTAATGATCGATTCCGGTTTTATCTCGGTAGAAATGTAAAGTGAAGTGAAGACAACTTTTTTATATCCGAATAAAGACGAAAAAGAAGTCAAAAAGCCGACTAGATTTTGATTTGGCAAAAACAAAAATTGTTGGATGCTTCTTTCTCTTTTCTCTGTTTGTTTTTTTTTGTTTCGAAATTGTTATTACACTTCTCCTTATTTCCTAAAGCAAAATTTAGTTCCTGATTCCAACAAGTTACCCTTGTTAATTTCTCTGAAAATTTCTCGCTTGTTTTTTAAGGTTTGATTAGGATCTTTTTTCATATTTATATTGTTTACCAAAGAAAGAAGAATTTAAAAAAAAAACTGAAGAAAAAAAAGCGAAAAAATTTTAAATAAAAAATATCTGCTTAGCTTATGCTAAAAGCTTGAAAAAAGACAAAGAAGAAGAAGAAGCAAGTTTTGAAACAGGATATCTTATCAAATTAGTTTTTGATCGTTAATTGTTGTTGGGATTCAAATTATTCTCAATCGGTTTTACTTTGAAGCGAACATTTTCCAACATTTTCTTTTGACTCATTTCAAGGTGAACTATTTACTCCTGATAAGATCAACTGAAATTGTTGTGACCCTTGGCATTTTTATCTCACTTCTTCATCTTTTTTTTTATTTTTGTTCAGCTTTTGAAGCGCCGCCCACTTTTTTTCGATCTCACTTAGTCGTTTCTTATTTTACTTTAGATTTGAATTCTGCGCTGGTTGACTACTTCAGACGAAAAATGCTTCGACAAATTTCAATTCTTGCTGTTATTCTGACCATCGGATGCTTGGCTCAAGATAATTGTTATATTAATGATAGTGGTAAGTGAAAAAAAAAAAAAAAAAGATTAAAACTTAAATAAAAAATATAAATAAATAAATGCGCGTCAAATTAAATGCATCTTGTGCAGTGCAGACCACAACATTGTCTACAGTAACCATGGTTAATTTTTTTCTTCAGGATTCACATGCTGTAACAAAGAACTCGAAGCGGCAATGAAAGGAGCAATGGGCGGAGGGGTAAATAATTGAATTCACTAATCGTCAATTCACTAATCATTATCAGGATCTTCTCGGATCAGCCGACTCGATTCAAAAAGGTGCCGAAGGATCATTGGGCGGCAAATTCGAGACGGTCGTCGCCCTCGACGATTTCGCCTACAAATCACATTTCAAAGAGGGAAAATCGTGCAAAATCGAAAAGAATGGACAATACGCGTTGGCGTGGCAACCATAAATTTGATTCGTCTTATTTCATCTTCCATCGCTTCATTTTATTCCAAATTTCTACCGGTTTCCTGGGTGTCCAACGCTTTTTTTTCTCTTTTTCTCTCCCTCCCTCTCTCTCTCCCTCTCTCTCTCTTTTTTTCTGTACATTTTTTATGAGAATTTATGCATCTGAATGTAATATTTATAAAAGTTATGACATATTTACAAATAATCAAGAATTCAAAAATCGGCAGGAAAAAGAAGAAGCGAATTATTGAGAATCCTTTGGCTTCTCATCGTCCTCCTTCTCCACTTTTTTTCCCTTGTTACTTCCAATCAATAGGTAAGCTCGTCGGAATGGTG